>CAUYRT010001937.1:0-97907 GCA_963574885.1 Lepilemur ruficaudatus
CGTGAGCAATCCGCCCGCCTCGGCCTCCCAGAGTGCTAGGATTATAGGCGTGAGCCACCGCGCCCGGCCTTGGTTAACAATTTTATCTCTGGGGTAGGTTAAGTCAACTGACAACCTCCCGATGTTTTCTGATTTAATTATATTTAACAAACAACAAAAAGCAAGCAAAGTCATAGAAGGAGATAGCATCAGTTAGAATTAAAGAAAGTACATTTTTCCTATATCTTGAACAAATCACCTTACAAAGTACATTCCCCTATTGCCTAAATAAGCATTGTAAAGTTTAACTACATGCAGTTTGTTAAAACATCAATTTCTCCACCAGGTGACCTAGGACCTGCCTTAGGTCACTTATTTTAATTCCTTACCCATTTTACTATATCAACAGAAGAAAAGATAGTCATTAATGCCGCCAGTGAGCAAACACCATTCTTCCCTTGGCCCTAAAATGGACTTTAACTTCCCACCGAGTCTCCATCAATTACAATCTTTAAGCAAGCAGGTTTACATGAGTTAATTACTTTGTTTCTCAGTTTGCAAGGTACATTTAAGCAACATGGCTGTACTTTAGTCAAGCGGGTGGAATGGCCTGACTTCGGCCATTATAAAGGCTTGGAATGTTAAGGAAGTCTGATAATCAGAGACAAAACACCAGACATATACTGGACATAGACTCAAGTGATCTGTTGAGTTATTCATTTAGTTTCATCTATTTTTAAAAAAATTTATTTAATTTAAAACAATTTTTAAAGACCTTTAAATTAGGCAAAATTAATTTTCATTTAACAAAACCATATTTGTATTTTTTGTACAACCTTTTATCAAAAACAACCTTGCCTTTTAATGGAGTTTGCATATAGAATTTTAAAAATATCTACTACTATTTATGTACATATAGTAATAACAATGTTAATTATTAGTAATTTTTATTTTTAATGGAAAACCTAGGAAGTTACAGTAACTTTGACCTGTCATCAGTCCCCAATGAATCTAAATATTTTTAGCCTTTTATATCATGTTAAAGATATTGAAGTGTATAAATTTAAAATTATGTTTCAGTTATTTCAGTATTTTAATTTACCTAGAAATGACTCAGACATTTTGTGATTATCTACTACTTAATTTAACATAACATGACTTTAAGATTTTAAATTACTGAGAAGAATCTCAAAACTATGACATACAGACACAGTGAAGCAGATCTTAGAGATTTATAAGATTTTTTATTTGACAGTTTTTAAAATAGTTTTTCTCCCCCACTTTAGATTTAGTGATCTCTTGATTACTTGTTTTGGTTGCCCTAGACAATTGTTGTTAGACAACTCTAAATTTACACTTCCAAAGACATGAACCCAGGTAGAAATTTTACTTCTCAATGCACAGAACTTAGACCTAAACATAGGTAAAATTTGTTAGGTAAATTTTGAGCCACTGTCCATTTTATCCTAAAAGTTTGCAATGGTTTAGGTGCAGAGAGGAAGACAAGACATTCTTACAAAGATAGAGGTTTTTTTTATAGAGGTAAAATTTCTAATAAAGAGTTTTAAAATAGCCAGCTCACCATAGACTGATACAGTTTGATTGGTGGTCTTGGGAGCTGGGTAAAGAAAGCCTGCAATTTTAGCACCAGTATAGCTGGAAGACAGAATACTTAGATCCCTCAAAAATCAAGGATTTCATTTCTACACTGAGTCCTGGGTCCCCGCAAAGCAGGAAATGTTACAGGACTGGACAGAGCATTGTGTCCATAGTGCACCTCACCATAAGACATTTTCCAAGGCTGGTGAGCAACCCAACATTAAGCAGCCCACTCTGGGACCAGTTCATACCCCACAAAATCTTATCCCTCAGTGGGGAGCCTCTAGGTTTCTAAGCTGTGCTTTTCTTATCTGAATTCGAAAAGAGGAGCCCCTGTAACAATAACTATTAAACAACTATATTTAGCCACCCCTAACATTGCCACTCTGTGTAGCCATTATAATATCAAAAAAAAAAATTTTTTTTTTCGTAATACAAAATAATTTCTAGTAGCCCTGTCAGGTTTCAGTCTGAAATGTCAGTTCTTGGTACAATCACGGCCAAAGAACGACCGGACACACCAAAGTTAGGCAAGCACGAAAATGAAACTTATTGAGGAGAGAAAGATAGGATTATAGGGCAAGAGAAAGAGACAGGTTTACAGAGCGTGATACATACGCCACAGATGACGACCGAATCCACTGTTGCAGCAAAGGGAGAGCAAAAGTAAGGGCGCAAAAGGGCCTGGCTGTGGTCTGCATCCTGTTTTATAGTGCCTGGATTAGGATCTCCCTCATGGTTCAGAGGTCACCAGGGAACCACTTTGATTGGACAGTTGGGAGTCACATGACCTGAGCCTTAACTACACATGCGTGTTGTTCTAGTTCAATTTCTGGACCCTGTGGTACCTATGCTGCTTGGCCCATGGGCCAGAAAGTCCTCTGCATTCTTTTGCAGCTGGCATGCTAAGTCATGATTGGCAGAATCATAGGGTATTTCCTCCTCCCCCAGGTATGGCAGTAGCTCAGGGCAGGATTGGGGGGGGAGGACCAAGATGGGGACAGCAGCACCCACTTTCGTCCCCAGGAGATCCGGAATCCCTCACTATCTATCTAATATCCCTAAAAGCCAAAGAGATAATGTGATACCAAAAAAAGCAGAGTTTTATACCCGAGGGGAATCTGTCCATGACTCTTTAGACTCCACGAAGAAGACAGAGACCTCGAAGAAAAAGAGGCGAGTGCAACAGAGAAAATGGCCTGAAAAAGGGTATAAATGTTTGCTGTCTCTTCAAAACCCCCTCACCCTTTTTGAGAACTATAACTTACATCTCTGCTGCAGGCCAGTGGTCAGGAGGGGCAGGAGAGTGTCCTTTGTTCTTTGTGCCACAGGAGATAGCTCAAGGGAATTGGCCCAGTGGAGCTCATGAGATTGTCTTAGCCAAAGATGGGATTAATCAGAACCTTTAAAAGCTCTGTACTTCTGCTCAGAAATAGGATGTTGGTACTTTGAGATGGGAATCTGCCAACCATCTCATTTGCTGGCAAATTAATAAGCTCCTCTTTCCTCAAACCTCAAACCACTTGTCCTCATTCTTTTGGTGCAGCCTCAGGCACAAGTGCCGAACTTTCGGTAACATGAGTGGCACCTTTTTCTGGGTTCCTTAAGGGGTCTCAGTAATTACAGGTTCCCTCTAGGTTCTTTTATGGGGTACAGAAGGTGGCAAAGAGGAAGAAATAAGAAGGAGTGAAAGAAAATGCTTCACATAAATAACAGTTTATTCTCTGACTGGGAATGGGAATCTGGTTGCCACAGTGAAAGCACAGAGTTTTAACCGTTAAGCCACAAGGTACTTTTGTGGTAAAATAAATTCTAGGAGAGGAGAAAAGAGGAATTTGTTGAGGGGCAATAAAAGATTACCAGAGAGGAAGGATGGATGGGGAGCAAAGATGAACTGGAAGGGATAGGACTTTATCTTTAAAGAGTCTTATTCAGGTGTGATTGATCTCCTAGGTGGGTCTGGATGGAAGGGGGCATGAGGAGGCATGTCTGACCTCCCTCCTCATGGCCAGCAACTCAGCTTTAGAGTGTTTCTGGGATCCCCTTGGCCAAGAGGGGGTCCATTCATTTGGCTGGGGGCTTAAGATTTTATTTTCATTGACACAAGGTCTGGTCAGCTCCCACCTGAGGTTCCCTGCAACCTTTCAGGCCTTCACCTGGACAGGTGGAATTCTAATGCCACCAGCTAGGAGCAACCAACTTGCATTAGAATGAGGAACTGGAGAGATGACAACTTCAACTTTGCCACAGCTATTGTTACTATACTAACATTTGCGTACCAGACACTTGTTTACAATGATTACTGTACTGAAATAACAAGACACATGCAAAAAAGGCTGCACCCAGCTTGTTTGAACAATTGCAGTTGTTCAATTTCATCCAGGCCAATTAGGCTGTATTTCTGGTATAATCATTCAAAGAATTGGCACTCTTTAGACAAACTCCTAGCTAATAAAAGTTAGTTAGAATGAAAATTTTACAGAAAGTAGAATATCTTTGTTATCAAAGGGAAGTTTATTCTGATAAAATTATAACAGAGAAAATGGCCTGAAAAAGGGTAAAGGTGTTTTCTGTCTCTTCAAAATCTCCTCACCCTTTTTGAGAACTAAAACCTACATCCTTACCACAGGCCAGTGGTTGGGAGGGGCAGGAAAGTGTCCTTTGTTCTTTGTGCCACAGGAGATGGCTCAAGGAAATTTTCTGAGCGGAGGTCATGAGATTGTCTTAGCCTAAGATGGGATTAGTCCAGGCATAGGTCACGAGATTGTCTTAGCAGAAGATAGGATGAATCTGGGCAGAGGTCATGAGATTGTCTTAGCCTAAGATAGGATTAGTGCTGGCAGAGGTTATGAGATTGTCTTAGCCAAAAATGGGATTATAGGAGTGATCAGAACCTTTAAAAGCTCTGTACTTCTGCTTAGAGGCAGGGCATTGGTGCTTTGAGACAGGAGTCTGCCAACCTCCCCCTTTGCCAGCAAATTAATAAACTCCTCTTTCCTTCTCGTCAAGCCACTTGTCCTCATCTTTCTGATGTGGCCTTGGGGACAAGTGCCAAACTTTTGATAACAAAATGAGAGCATCCATGTGCAGAAGAAGATACAACTTAAAAACATCACAAGTGGGGACTGTGTAGACACGAGAAGAACATGCCTTTGGAGCCAATGGACCTCCACTCACATCTTGTTTCTCCCACCATTTTTTTGTGTGACTTTGTTTCCTTTCCTTTAAAAAGGGAAAGATGTGTCTGTCCCTTCCAGAATTATAGGAAGAATTTACGTTCTTAGCACCACAAACGTTAGTTCCTCTTTGTTCTTCTACATCAAAGAGAAAGGCTGGAGTGAAACAATTAAGAAAAAAACAAACAAACAAGTGCCTTCATGTTTTTGTTTGTTTTTGCTTTTTTATGGCCTAATTTCTTTTTAAAAAATACCAATAATTGTTTTTCTGATTAGGAAAGTAACACCATTCATTGTAGAATATTTGAAAAATACAGCAAAATATGTTTTTAAAATCTCCACTAATTCTGTCACCCAGACATAAATACTATTAATGTTTTCATGTTTTCCCTAAGCATGCCTACATGCAAATATTAGTCTTTACGAAATTGGGATATGATTACCTAAAGTATTACATCCCACTTTTCACTTATTTTTAAAAGATTCTTCGAGAATTTTAGAATTTCTCTTATTTTAAAAATTTTGTTCAAAAACGTAAATTATTGGTTATATAATATTTCACTATATTGATGTACCGTGTTTTATTTAGTCCTGTTTTTGGACAGTTAGGCTGTCTCTAAATTTTCTCAATGCAGAACTTTTGCATATTCTTATACATAAATTTTGGTGCACATATATTGATATCTTTAGAATAAATTATTAGGAGTGGAATGAGCAGTTCTAAGGGTTTTTAAGTGGTCCTGACCTGTATTACTAAATTACTTTTCTGAAAGATTGTGTCAGTTGATGACCTTGTCATGAATGATCATTTTTGTACCATCTGGCCAGAGAACCAAATGATCAGCTAAATTTTGAAAGGAATGGATTGAGAATGGAAGAATTATAGGCACATAGAGGGGGTTCTATTTAGCTTTCTGTGGGACTCTAGATATGATTTTCTAATTTTTGTAATTAGGATGCAGGGCTACAGAGAACTGGGAGTGGGACAGATAGTTTCTTGAGAAGGGAACTATGCCAAGGCCAGAAAACACTCGTTGGCCCTGGGGGGGTCAAACACAATTATGTACTAAGAGTGAGGAAGTCCCACACAAAGTGGCAAGATGCTGGGTTAGCCCACAGTCTTAAGAGCGGCGCCTGTTCCAGACAAGACTTCTGCCCTTGGCAGATGAAGCTTCTGGTCACCTGCCAATTGCAATCAGCTAGAAACAGAGCACCAGGGGAGAAAGAGTAAACCAAGGGCAAGGTGACAGCATGAGACCATGCATGAGGCCCAAGAGCCAGGAGAGGAGCAGGAGGTGGGGAAAAGCCTCAAGCTGGGTCTAGACCAGCTGAACATCCTGCTACAGCCTGTAGCCCAGCCTGAAGGAAAAGGATGGCAAGCTTTCTAGAAAGGCGAGTGTTCTCATATACTATAGTGAAAGCAGTTCTGTGGCTTCCTGGGAGTATCAGGAGGAAGTCAGGATCTCGTGGGGTGTACCTAGAAGGCAGCTCTATACCCTAAGTTTTCCAGGTGTGCTCAGGGTTATATGAAAATTAAACATTAGAATCAGGAATTTGGAGAAGATAAAATAGAAATAGAGAAACAGTTTATTTATATTTTTTTAAATGACAGATGTGCACAAACCACAAGCCCTGGAGATTTGAAGTACCTAAACCATCGCCATTGTTTTAGTAACTTTGGGAGAATTAACAAGGTAACTAAAAATAAGAAATGGTGAAAATAATTCTCTAATCCTCACAACGGAAAATACCTGATTCTAGTTCTTGTGGCTTTCTCACTACTTAACCCTCTCAAGGAATAAACATAAAGGACTCTTCAATATGGCTACGTGAATAATGAATCCCGCTGGATTAGTAAAACTTTAACTACTGATTCTAAGTTAGGTAAATCAATGGGTGTTGTTTATATCTCTGGTCTCCAACCCCAGGGCTGAGGACTGACACTGGTCTGCGGCCTGTTAGGAACCGGGTCGCACAGCAAGAGGTGAGCGCAGGTGAGTGAGCAAAGCTTCATCTGTATTTACAGCCTCTCCCCATCACTTGCATCACTGCATAAGCTCCGCCTCCTGTCAGATCAGCTGTGGCATTAGATTCTCATAGGAGCACAAACTCTACTGTAAACTGCACATGTGAGGGGTCTGGGTCGCACGCTTCTTATGAGAATCCAATGCCTGAAGATCTGAGGTGGAGCTGAGGCAGTGATGCTAGCACTGGGGAACAGCTGCAAATACAGATTATCATTAGCAGAGAGGTCTGACTGCACAATAAATGTAATGTGCTTGAATCATCCCGAAACCATCCCCCACTCCCTGTCCATGAAAAAATTGTCTTCCATGAAACCAGTCCCTGGTGCCAAAAAGTTTGGGGGCTGCTGGGTCATATGATATATCTTAACTTCAACAAGGGGTTTAAACTTTTCCCACATAAACCACTTGACAAACCAGAAAAATATGGTCAAATGTTGGCATGAGAGAACGTAAAAAGAGTGTTTTCAGGCTGGTCTTGAATTTTTGTCAGTGATGATAGAAGAGGGTGCATGAATAAATGAATAAAACAGACAACCCAGTATGGGGTTAAAAATACTAACAATAAACTAGAGAGACTTAACTAACTCTAATAAACTAGTTAACTAACAATAAACCATAAAGCAGAGAGAGAGAGAAACTTAACAGAAATCAGTAGCGCAGACGTATAGCATGAAGTTTGATAGCATAAAGAACAAATTAAACAAATAAAAGAGGGAGTGAACACACAGTAAAATGCCCATCACCTGGAGTCCCTAAGACCTGGTCACCCTAGAAAGCTAGGTTTCCAGCAGCTGAGATACCTTAAAGCACTAATCTTAGGTTTTATCTGTTCTCAATGGAAAAATTTTAAGAAAGTATCATTCACTTATCTGCTTTCTTAAAGAATGTGATGAATATAATGTAGCCTTTTCTTGATGACTCAGGGCATTCATTTATGATCAGAGATTGTATTTCAATTAAGTAAGCATTTATTGAGCCTCTTTACTGTGGGCCAAGTACTGCACCTTTAATCATTTTTTATTTACTTTAAAGCCAGGTCTTGAAAACGTTATGAGCCAGTCACAAAGACCCGTAAATTATATGATTCCATGTACATGGAATGTTCAGAATAGGCAAATCTGTAAAGACACAAAGTACATTAGTAGCTGCCTACGGCTGGGAGGATTGGGGCACGATGGCTAAGGAGTGTGGGGTGATGACGATGTTCTAATGACAATTTGGGAGAAGGACAATATTTTAATGACTGTGGTGGTGGATACGCAACTCTGCGACTACAGTAATGAGACAGGAGAGTGGACCCCCGAACTGGGGTCTGTTTGAAGGCCAGGTGAGTTCTTGGCTTCACTCAGGAAAGAATTCAAGAGTAAGCCAACAAGCGAAGTAAAAGCAAGTTTATTAAAGTAAGAAAAGAAAAAAAAGGAGGCTGCCCCATAGACAGGGCAGTGGCTATCTCTCAGAGCAACAGAGAGTAGCACCTTGTGAGTTTCTGGGATCTTATTTTATACCTTCTATTTAAATTTACGCTAAGCAGAGGGGGGCTTATTCATAAGACGTCTGGAAAAGGGGTGGGGAGTTCTGGGAATTGAGGATGCCTCCTCTTTTAAACCATATAGGGTAACTTCTGGGAGATGCCATGCATTTGTAAACTGCCACGGCACTGGTGGGAGTTTCTTTCAGTATGCTAATGCTTTATAAGCATGGTATGATGAGCAGCGAGGGTAATCTGAGGTCATTTTTCATGACCATCTGGGTTCTAGCTGCTTTTGGCCAGTTTCTCTGCCATCTCTTGTTTTATCAGAGACCTTGGTTCGGGGGCCTACCACTTCCCTGTCTCAGGAAAAAGCCACTGTGTTGTACATTGTAAACAGATGAACTGTATGGTATGTGAAATATATCTCAATAAAGCTGCTTTTAAAAAAAAAAAAAACAGGTTGGCAGTGTTCGGAAAACAGAAAGAGACAGCACCTGAACAAGGTGCTGAACAAGGATGGGGAAGGCAGGACAATGCCCCGCTCCTGTTCCTCTCTGCAGGATTCTCTGCCCCTCCTGGAACCAGCCTGGGACTGCCCTGCTACTCTGCTGTTTCCTCTGCCGCCTGTCCTCGTGCCTGCCCATAGCTGGTTCTGTGGCATCAGCTGCTTCCAATCGGCCCTGGTTCTGGAAACCACAGAGGTTCAGGGCTAGGCTCAGAAAGACCTGGCTTTGTGACTGGGGCGTGATCTTGGGCAATTTCTTTAACCTCTTTAAGCTCCAGTTTTCTCATCCATAAAACAAGGATGATAATATCTACTTCATAGTGTTGGGAGAATTAAATGAGATAAAGCTCAGAATGTGGCTCACTTTGTGTCTGATTCATAGTAAGTAACCAAAAGAATTTTGCCTCGGGGAAGGGGAAATCAGCAGGCTGTCGGTGAAATTTAACTACACATAAAGCCAGATTCCTTAGAGCATGACTTTGGTGATATTTATTTTGGCTACTTGGCTGTGTTTAGATGTTAAGGACATTGGTATCGATGAATGTTCCTGCCAGATGAGGCTTTACTGAATTACCAGTGTTTCTTAAGATAGTGGAAAGAGAAAAGGAACAAGCATTAGTTGATCACTTACTGTGTGCCACCTGCTTCACATTCAGCATCTCATTTAATCTTTATGATAATCATATAAAGTAGGTATTGATAGCTCCATGCTATGATGGGGAAACCAAGGCTCACATAGCTAATCACAATGATAATGCTGCTAAGTACTCTTACCGTGTGCAAAGGTCATGTACTCATTCATTTAATCCTTGCCAGACACTACGAGGGAGTTACCATTATTATCCCATTATACATATGAGGAAACTGAGGCACAGAAGGTCCAAGTAACTCACCCAAATAACTCACACATATTAAGTCACAGATCTGAGACACAAATAGAAACAAATCTGACCTCAGAGGCCACGTCTATGCTGCCCACTAAGAACACAGCAAAGGGTCCTCATGGGTCACCATGTTCAGCAGGAGGACATGCTATGAATGGTGCAGTCTGTGAGATGCTAGAGCAGTTAAACGATGACAGTCCCTAACTTCAATCAGGTCGTTGGCTTTTGGGATGGCTTGAGGGGCACTAAGGCGGCTTCACTGGGCTCTTCTAAACCTTCCTACCTGAGAATACATACTTAGAATTTCATTTCTTAGCTTAAGGCTATTTGCAGTTTGGGGTTTTTCAAAATGCCTCTTAACACCTGTTAGGCATTGCAAGGTAGCAGGTGGCTGAATTTCCAATCTTTCCCTGCCTTCCCCCCAATCACACACCACATAGTTTTGATAGCCAAGAAGAGACGAAGATCTTGAAGGCCCTGAGGAGGCCAGGCGAACTCTGAGAATCTTGGGCCTCACCCACCACCCCGTCTGCACTCAAAAGCCAGGGGAGTCTTGGAGGCTTATGCGTAGCATGGGCAGAAGGTCAGGATGTGCTCTGATGAGATCCATCTGTCTGTCTCCTAATCTCCAAGGCTGCTCTGAATGGGGAAGGCCAGGGCCCTTTCCCTGTTGCTTCTGCTCTAGGGTGCTTAATTCAATGTTGGTGGCCTCTAAATGCTAGACCAGGGATGTTTTCTTCCTTGCAGACATCCTGAGATAAAGGAGGAGAGTGGCGCGAGGGCACCAGGCATGTTGGAAGGGACGGGCACCAATGGTGTGTTCGGCAGGTCGCGTGGCCATAACAAAGCACCACAGACTGCATGGCTTAAACAGCACATATTTATTTCCTGACAGTTCTGGAGGCTGGAAGTCCAAGATCAGAGAGTCAGCAGGGTTGATTTCTCCTGAGGCCTCTCTCCTTGGTTTGTAGATGGCCGTCTTCTACCTGTGTCTTCACGTGATCTTCCCTCTGTGTGAGTCTGTGTCCAAATTTCATCTTACGGGGACACCAGTCATATGGGATTAGGGCCCAGCCCATTTTAATTTAATCACTTTTTAAAGGCCCTATTTCCAAATATGGTCACATTCTGATGTACCGAGGATTAGGGCTTCAACATACAAATTTTAGGGGGACGCAGTACAGCCCATGACAGATGGTGAGGGGGACAAACTCCAAAGGCAGGCTCCTGCCCCAGCCTGTGGAGAACATCGGAGTCACGTGTCCCTGCAGGAATTTCCTGGGAGATGGGTTCATCCTTCCATCCAAGAGGAAGTCTTAGGCCTGGGATGCCCCAGGTGCCCTGCAGGGTGGGGACAGTGGCTGTGGAGTCGGCACTGGCCCACTCTGGGACGCCCAGGCGCCTGGGCAGGGTTCAGCTTTGAGCATCCGGAGACCCAAGAGGGAGCAGAGGCTCTGTCTTTGCCCCGCAGTTCTGAAACACACTTAGGGGAGAACCAAACTCCATGCTAATTTAACAGTTATTAATAATTGATAACTCCCACTCCTCCAGGATTGTCTGCACAGTGCTTGGAGGCCCCAGAATTAGTGATAATGAAATTTTAGCATAAGATAAAACTGGGTTAAGAGTTTTTCTGCCTCCATTTAAAATGTTTCTGTATAAAATATTCATTTTAAGTTATAAACTAATAAACAAAGATGTCCCCCAGAGGCTCCCATGTGTGAAAATCTAATGTGATAATGAAAGTAATAGTAATAAACAAATAAGAAATCGATCACTTAGTAGACAATGAATAAATTATTAGAATAATTGGTTAACAGGAAGAATGCACGCAGGACAGGAAGGGGAAGCGGCTGGCCTCTGCCTCTCACTTTGTCCGTGGTTGGTGTTGGTGCCAGCAGCTCTTCCCTTTGTCCTTCCAGCAGGCCTCGTCGAGTGGTGACGATTTGACAGCTGCTGGGGTGGTCTCACCAGACCCGTGTTCCTGACTCACCCTCCTCTGCTCCTCTTTTCTTTTAAAGTGATTCCACGAATACCAGAAGAGAAAAGGTAAAATGCAAATCCTTTGAGTCCTTAGTCCTGCCGAGACTTCCCTATGGCTGACGATGGATGTCTGCCTCTCCCCCGCCCCCTTGTTCTTTCTACCCAGTCCCTAAGTGTCCCGTCTCTCAGGCTTCGTCCTAGATCTTCTCTTCTTCTCTATCTATACTCCATTCTCATAGCCTTAAAAGATGCCTGTGCTGACAGCTCCCAATTGATACCCCTTGCCAAGACCCACCTCTGAGCTCCAGCCTCACACATCCCACCGTCTCTGCGATGCCTCTTCGGTGACACTCAGCCTTCTCGGTCTCGACAGCCCCCTCCATTGCTCCTTTCATCACAGTGAATAGTGACACAAGCCGCTCACTTGCTCGAGATATAACCCCAAGGGGCATGCCCGATGCCTCTTTTCCCTCACTCCTGTATCCAATCCATCCAAAAGTTCCTACAGTTCTACCTTCAAAATGTGCTGGGATCTGCCCACTGCCCAGTCACCACCCTGGTCCAGCCCCCATCACCATCACCTCTGGCTGAGATTTGGGCAGTAGCCTCCCAGTGGATCTCACCACTGTCGTTTTGCCTACCCAACCAGCAGCTAGAGTGATTTAGAAAAAAAAAGTAGGCTGGGCACAGTGGCTCATGCCTAGAATCCTAGCACTCTGGCAGGCTGAGGCGGGAGGATCTCTTGAGGCCAGGTGTTTGAGATCAGCCTAAGCAAGAGTGAAACCCTGTCTCTACAAAAAATAGAAAAATTAGCTGGATATGGTGGTGAGAACCTGTGGTCCTGGCTACTGAGGAGGCTGAGGCAGGAGGATCACTTGAGCCCAGGAGTTTGAGGTTGCAGTGAGCTACAATGACACCACTGCACTCTAGCCTGGGCAACAGAGTAAGACCACTGTCTCAAAAGAAAAGAAGAAGAAAAGAAAGAAAAAATAGAACATGTAATACCACTCCCACCCCCAGTCTGCACAAGACCCCAGTGAGTTCCTATTGCACTTAGAAAACCACCCAGTCTTCTTATTGCACCCCAAGGCCCTGACTGAGGATGCCCCACCTGCCTCCCCACCCTTGCCTCAACCCATTCATCCCTTTCTTAGGGCATTTTGGCCAGAATGGCCTCTAATGGTCCCCTAGGACTTTATTTACCACTCAGAGTGAAACCGGGACCAGCGGAGTCAGCATTACCCGGAACTGGTTAGAAATGTCAGGCACCACCCCAGACCTCCTATGGCAGAGTCAGGATTTCAACATGATTGCCAGGTGATCTGTGTGCAAATGAAAGTTGGGGAGCACTGCTGCAGATCAGGACACACAGGCCCCTTCCACCTCAGGGCCTTTGCACACGCCCATCTTTACCCTGGCTCTTCAAACAGCTTGTTCCTAACTACCTCTGGAAATAGATGCGGTAAACCATGGTTGCTTCTGGGGAGAGAAGTTTTGGAGGCTGGTGTTGGGGATGGGAGAGTTACTTTTTATTATATACTCTTAGTCACCTTTAAACAAACAAACCGTTTTAACAGCTTTCTCTTTTTCAATTGTCAGTTCTGTTTATGCCACCAGCCTTAGAACCTCCTATCCTTACTTGGTATCATAGTGTCCTTTTATTTATTTCCTTCATGGTGCTCACCATAATTTGGTCACTGTTAGCTTTCTTCATTTATTGCCTGCCATCCTAGTCAGAATGCAGGGAGCTGAGGACAGTGGCTCTGCTGCCCTCCCCTGTGCCTGCTGGCTTCAGGTCAGCGCCACACGTCGGAAGCTCTCAAAGGCTTACAAACGGATGTCTCTGGAATCTTACATTCAAACGCTCCTCTCTGCCCCTCCATGCAGTTTGCATACTAATTTCCTCCCACGACTCCTGTTTCATACCTCCTAAGGGTCTTGGGTCCCCTGATGGCCCTGTCCTCTGTCTAGAAGCTCTGATCTTCCACTGGCCTTCCTGGTTTGGACCTTCGATTCTGAGCTGCTTTCTTCTCCGGCTCCTCTACACAGAGCAGCTGACCTCACCCCAGGGTAACAGAGAGAAATGGAAGTCATCAGAGAAACTTCCTCACTTCCCTGCCATGAAGCCCACAAACCCTTGCTGCTATCTTTTCTTCCTTTTGTTTGTTAAAATGACATTTCTCTCCGTAAGTGTGCTGATAGCCCTCCTTCAGTGGTGTGCTGATCGCCCTCCTTCAGTGGTGTGCTGGTAAATGTTTAACAACTGGCTCTCCAGGAACGAAAAGCTCTGATTTGTGAAGTTTGTTCATTTTCATGATGGAAATACTCCCTCTAGCCAATTTCAAGCCACCAAGGAGATGCCAGTAAATGCAGAATTGGAAGAGTTGCTCAGAGGTGTGTCATTATGTAGTATCCACCATATACACACAGTGGATGGAAATAAACTCAAGAGAATAATTTTTTTTATAAAATGTAGTAAAGCAAGAAGGGATGAATTTTCAATATTTATTGCTTTGTTTTTAATATAATCTATTTAACTGCAAGTTCCCATCATTTCATTTTTAATACTGGCATTGTTTGACGCCAGGCTCAGAAACTCCTGCAAAGTGAACGATGGGCTCTCCCGCCTGTGGTCGTCCTCACTGCCCACTTTTCAGCTCCCATGCGGTTCTCCAGCCACCACAGCCTGGCTTCTGCCCCACACTCCGAGGAAGCCTCTCCTGCCTCCTATTGCCGACTTCCCTCTTGCCCTCCTGGATGTCCACGGGCGTCGGACTCTGTGACCACCTAGTCCATGGGCTTCCACGGCCCCATGGAGCCCGGACTTCCTCCTGCCACTCTGGCTGTCCTATTGTTCACACTCCCTCCTCAACTCCTCTCCTCTGTCCACCTCTGCCTCTTCTCTCCCTGCACACCCTCTCCCACTCCGTCATCTTCTCTCTGTGGGTGACCCTCTGCTCTCTGCCTGCAGACCAGTCTCCTCTAGCTTCTGCCCACAGCACGAGCCACCATGTGCTGTGGCATTCATGAGCCAGGGAAGGAAAGGGTCACTGCCATGACCTCTTATCCTCATTCCTACTGGCCCCCAGTCCATTCTCCACATTTATCCAGAAACACACCTTTCAAAAATGCAAATTTTCAATAATGTTTACAAGGCTTCAGGAGGACTACTGAAGTGGCCCAGGGAGCCCAGGCTTGGACCAGGTTGGTGACAGTGAAGATGGTCACTACGGACGCACTCACACTGTGAAGGTGGTGTCATAGACGCAGCACACACTGGCCATGGAGGCTGGGGGATGGTTCACAGGTGTCTGGTGGAGGCACCAAGGTGGAGACGAACCATTCATTGAAATAGGAACTTTGAACCATTTCTACTCACAACACCTATGACGCCAAACGTGTGGGTTTTTTCCTCATACCACCAATTCGCCAACACTAGACACTAGCTGGGTGTCCTACATGTCAATTCCATTTTGACACTATCCATTGGGAGTAAGCGTCAGCTCCTCCAGGTTCAGGGCTCTGTCCCACAAGACCACCCCCTGCTGAGGCCAATCACAAGTCCTGGGCCTCCCATGCTCCCAGCAGGCTATAAATCGGTGGTTCCCACAACGCCCTCCTCACGTCGGATAATTTGCAATAACTGCTCAGAGAACTCAGGAAAACATTGTACTTACATTTACTGTTTATCATAAAGGCTATAACAGGAACAGCCAGACGAAAGGGATGCAGAGGGCAGGTATTGGGGTGGGGGTGGAACTTCCATGGCCCCCTCTGGACATGCCACCCTCTGGGACATGCATGTGTTCACCAACCCTGTCATTTAGGGTTTTTGTGGAGGTTACATCACTTAGGTGTGATAGATTAAATCACTGGCCATTGGTGTTTAGCTCAATCTCCTGTCCTCAACCTCCTTGGAGGGTGGAGGGTGGGGCTGAAAGCACCAACCCTGTAATTAGTGATCAGTTCCTCTGGCAACCAGCCCCAAGCTGAAGCTACCTCAGGGCCTGCCTTAAACTCAGGTGTGGTGGAGAGGGGCTCATTACGGTGACAAAGATATTCCTCTCACCTCTATCACTCAAGAAATTTGAAGAGTTCTTGTGCCAGGAACCAGGGTCGAAACATGTATTTCTTAACCATATCGCACTATTACAAGGACTATCATAGGAAGAACAGATTTACAGGCAGGGGAGGCATCTAGGTTTCCTGGAGTCTGCTGGACAGGAGGTAGAAGGAGGCAGATAGTATTCAGGATAGAGATCTGGGAAGGAGAAGTCAAGTTGGGAGTTGTTAGCTTGTAGGTGATAGTAATGTCACATAGATTAAAACAAAATTTTCCATGATTTTTCATTGATTTTAGAATAAATTCTAAACTCCTAAACGTTGTCTCCCACAGTGCCCACCCCCAGCTCATTCTTGCTTTTGCTTTGGATCTGAAAGCCAGCATCCCTCCCGCCCCTCTCCTTCCTCCACCTCCTGCAAGATGGAGCAGGCCTGCCTTCGTCGGTCTGGCTGCCGTGCCAAAATAGCCATGGTGGGTGGCTTAGAAACAACAGAAACTGATTTCTTACAGTCCTGGAGGCTGGGCAGTCCAAGATCAAGGTGCCAGCATATTCAGTGTTTGGTGAGGACCTCTTTCTGGTTCACGGACGGTGCCTTCTAGCTGTGTCCTCATGTGGCCAAAGGGACAAGAGACCTCTCTGGGGCCTCTTCTTACATGGGCATGAATCCCATCACAAGGGCTCTAGCCTCACCACCTAATCACCTCCCCAAGGCCACACCTCCTTATACCATCCTTTCGGGGGTTAGGTTTCCACATATGAATTTGGGGGACACACACATTCAGGCCACAGCAGTGCCCCTCCTGCCTGCTGCAGCAGAGTCCTCTCTCGCCTCTCACTGCAGTTGGTTGTTACCCTGTGCCACTGCATGGGACGGCCACGCTGTCTCTGCCACAGACTGTCTGACTCCTCTGCCCGGAGAGCCAAGAGCCCGTTGGGGGCAGGGACCTCCTGGGTTCTCTCCCCTGTGCTTGCCCAGCGCATACCCAGTGCCTCCCTAGTGGCGGGTGTTGAACGAATGTTGTGTCAGAAGACGTTGTGACACAAGCTTCCGGAGGCCTGTGAGCTGGCCCCAGAGAATGCAAGCGCCTGGCCACTGACCCTGGCCGGTTTCCCCCGGCTGCTGCGCATGCTGTTCTCAAGGAGAAATAAGGACTTTCAGAGGATGCCTGGGACACGTGCCCATTCCTCCCTTCAGTGTCGGCCTCACCTTTTCCTGCCACGTTTCAAACAGGTCTTGAAAGCCTGACCACTCCGAGAAACTTTCCCCAGACCCACCTTGAGTAAATACGCAGCCGCCACCTCTCCCTCACTGAGCTCTAATTTATTATTGTTTTTCTATTGTGCCCTCATTTCTGGCTTGGCTACCCACAAGGTGTGCTCTGCCTCGTCACGGAAGTGTTGTGGCTCTTGGATTGTGAACCGCTCTGGGGAAAGGCGAGGACAGGACTTTGGGGATTTAGCAGTTGGCAGGAGGCCTCCTGGAGCAACCCCAGGATCCCTCAGGGGAGTTACAATGGTGGTGACAGGGAAGAACGTCCTTTCACTCCAGATTTACCAACAGAGGCTATGCTAGGTGCCAAGCAGAGCGGAATATGCCAAGTTCCTGGAATCGAGTATTAACTATTCAAATCAAGCAAGAAACATCTGTACCTGTTTTGTGTTATGATGCATTCCTCGCTCTCCTCCTGCAGAGTACCCTGGAGAGGAGAATGGCCTTGAGAGGCTGAGAGAGCTCCAGGTATCTGGCCAGTCCTCCGCCATTCCCAGGCCACACTGAGCAGTGCCTGCAGGCTGCTCTCTGGCAACAGAGGAAACCATCAGGGAAGCGCCTCCCCTTGGGGCAGCATTTCCAGCAACCCTGCAGGGCTTCTTGTAATGAAGATAGAAGACCCTAATAGCTTGTTAAGAGTAGGCCTGCGACCACCTGTGTTTCACAGACTCGGTGCCTTCAGAGGCCTTGAAATACCCAGAGAATGACAGTCAGCTGTGCATGCGTGCGCGTGTGTGCGTGCGTGCGTGCATGTGTGTGTGTGTGTGTGTGTGTTGGGGGTTCCTGATCCCCTTCCTCACCTCACAGCCTTCCTCATCCTGGGCTGGAGGCCAACCTGGAAACAGGCCTGGGTGGGTTCTTACCTTTCCCAGAGCTGGCTGAGAACCACAGAGGCAATTCCCAAGTCGATTAAACACACGGCCTTGTTCCTGCCTCTGTTTCTAAAGGAGACATCATCGTAACGCTCCCCCTGGACACCCTCCTGTGCCCACAGCCCCACTCCTGTATCTAAACAGTGAGTGACTTGCCTCTTCTTTGCCTATCCTGCTTCACCACCCTGTTTCTGAAGCAGGAGGAAATTATAGCTGGTAAATTCTGTCTGGACAACACATGGTGTCATTCCAAAATAAAATGTGTGAGGACAGACAAGATAGTTATTGTCCTTGAAATGCAACGTTAGAAATCAGGCAGGTGGTGTATTAGTCTGGGTTCTCAGAGAATCAGAACCAATAAGAGATATATGTATATATTCATATATACCATACACACACACAGACACAGAGTCATGTACTGCGTGACAACATTTCAGTCCTTGACCAACTGCATATACAACAGTGGTCCCATAAGATTAAAAAGCTGTATTTTTACTCTACCTTTTCTGTGTTTAGATACACAAATCCTTACCATGGTGTTACAATTGCCTACAGAATTCAAGTCAAGCGCTGTACACGTTTGTAGTCTAGGAGCAACAGGCCATGCCATACAGCCTAGGTGTGTAGTTGGCTGTCACATCTAGGTTTGTGTAAGTACCACTCTATGATGTTTACATGATGACAAAATGGCCCAACGATGCATTTCTCAGCATGTATGCCTGCCGTTAAGCTATGCATAGCTTATATGAGGAGATTTATTATACAGTATTGATTCACATGATTCTGGAGGTTGAGTCTCATGATATGCTGTCTGCAAGCTGGAGACCCAGGAAGGCTTCTGGTGTAGCTCAGAGGCCTGAGAGCTGGAGGGCCAGTGGTGTAGGTTACAGTCTGAGCCTGCAGGCTGGGCACACTGAGGCCAGGAGAAGATTGACCTCCCAGCTCAAGCAGTCAAGCAGAGAAGAGGCAAGTCTGCCCTTCCTCCACAGTTTTTGTTCTATTCAGGTCCTCACTAGATTGGTGAGGGCAATCTTCTCCAAACGCTAATATCTTCTGTAAACATCCTCACAGATACATCCAGGAATAATGTTTAACCAGCTATCTGGGCGTCCTGCGGCCCAGTCAAGTTGACACATAAAATTAGCTATCACAAACAGCCATGGTAGTTTTTTCCCTCAAAGTAATGGAAATAAAGGTTAGACAACGTCCATTTCACAGCGAACCAATGAACACTTGCCATTCTGAAAACAAAGTGCCCCGCCTGGTGTGCCCCTGTGTCAGCACCAGCAGCTGTTTTCATTCCCCAGGTCCCACCCTGTCATAAAAGCTCAAGCTGAGCACTTACAATTTGAAGATAATATTTAAGTGATGCCTTAGAGAGGAAATAAAGAAAAAACAAAATGCTTTTCTTTCCTCTTTTAAGTAACATTCTTAGCAACATGATTATGCATTTTGTACAGAAGATATAAGTAAACATTGTGGAAAAAACACATTTTATGTCTTCCAAGGCCTTAATAATCATGGGAGTTATCAAAGGCCCAAAAAGGCCTCAGCCCTAAATCATGTGGCTTCAGAAACGCAGTGATAAATCTGTAGTCAAGCCTTTCCAGAGGAAATGTGAGCTACAAATCAACTGGCCTCAGACAATTCATTTATTTAATTTATCCTTTGGATTTATAAAGAGATTCAATTAATTTAAAGATTCTTCCATTGGCACTTGGCTTGCTGCTCTGGCTGGTCCTTCATCGAGAATATTAAGTTCCTGGAACCAGTGACTCACAGCTTTTACTTCTGCGTGTGCCCAGCCCCCTGAGCCCAGCTTTCTCTATCTTGGAAGGTCAAGAGATTAACCCCTTCAGCACTTTAAATGGGACTTATCACCTGGATTGAGATGCTAAAAGGACTTTTCCCCCAAGGGAGAATCCTTCAAGCTGACAGGCCTGGCTCGGAAAACACCCACTGGATCACCAAATATTGACGGAGGCTTAAAGAGAGCTCCCAGGGCATTTTCTGGGAGCACCAAGCCGAGCATCACGCAAGCCAGTGTGTGTTTGAGCTCAAAATTCGGCAGCAGTGGTTCACCTCACTCCTCATTTAGTGTGGCTGAGACTGTCGACATCACTCTCAGCTTTCCAGGCTGTAATAATATCAATACCCAGAGAGAGAGGAGAAAACAGTTCTGCCTAAGGGGTTACTCATCTTCTTTTGAATATCCCTAGAATATGAAGAATTGAAGCTTTCACTGAAATAGCCATGAGGAAAATGAACAGCTTCAAAGAGAAGGACCAAGACAAGTGACCCAAAGACAGTTCTCAGGGAAAGGAGTGAGGATTCCAGAAGTGGGTGTCTCCGAGCATGGTGTGGGGGCATTGCTTCAAAGAAACAACAGTAGGTTGACCTGAAAAAGGAGCAGAGAACATGGTTCTTGAAGATTATCGATAGGATCACCAGGATAAGACTGAGAATGGAGATGTGACATGATTTTGAGTGATTCCTGAAGAACAAGAAAAAAACCATCCATGTGGCTTTGAAGCTTGGAGCATTCTCTGTGGAGAGATAGATTTAGTACCAGTGGGTTATATTTATTTCTCCAATCACACTACTTAGTTCTGCAGTGACTAATATTTACATAATTAAAATATTGTAAATGCTGTTCCTTGGTTTGCAATTTTTAGAATCAACTTCTGGCAGAGCACCAAAGACCCAGTTAATTTACAAAACAGAATGCAAACATTATAACACGGGTGTTGTAAAAGTAATAATGGAGCTTACAGTAGTCAGACAAGGATGGGGAGGAATATAAGGCAATGAAGGAATAAGATTCTTGCCCCCAGCCCTGGGGAAAGCATCAAGAAGAAAAGTCTTGTTAATGGAAAAAGAAACAGGAAAGTCATAAAGGTAAACAAACAAACTATTAATAAATATGTTTATAAAAGACAAGTCTTGGGGAGTTGTGGAGGGAAGAGTGTAGGAAAACAGCCTGTTGCATGGCAAGAGTAACACCATCTTGACATGAAACCGCCGTCATGACTGACGTTTGACTCCTGCATACCAAGGCGTTCCTGCAGCTAGCTCAAGAAACAACGCCTGTAGCATAGACAACCCCTCGTAAAGGTGCTTCTCTAACTTCTCCAGCAGTTATGAGTTTTGCAAGAGGTTTTGCAAGAGGGTCCGAGACATGACTGTTTGCACATATTTTACCAAAAAAAAAGAGAAAAAAGTGCTTATTATATAAAGAATACTTTCAGGAGGGCAAGTGCAGGGATCAACCATCTCTCAGCCATCAAAGACATTGCTTCTGTTTGTAAGTCCCTGTTAAATGTTTCTTTCTGAGAAACTGGATTTGTCAGCCTCTTTCTTCAGCGGCCTTTGGGAGTAGGTTTGCATAGGTTTGCTCTCTGCGGAACAAAGAAGTAATGTAAGTCAGGCCATTTTCTAATGTTTCATGGTGGGGAGAGGGGACTCAGTAGATACCGTGTAAAATTAATAAGTCAAAAAGTGGAGTTACAAGCATATTATGTAGAATTATGGGCGCAATTACCCAAAGAATACAGAAAACAGTTAAATATGGTTACTCTAGAGAGTGGGACTGCCTCTTGGAGAGCAAAGTTTTGTTCATTTAATATTATTCTATAGCTCAGGAGTCAGTAAACCATGGCCCACAGGCTGGCTGCCTGTTTTTGTAAATAAAGTTTTATTTACACTCACACTCATTTGTATTATGTATGGCTGATTGTGCGCTAACAATGGCAGAGTTGCATGGTTGTAACAGAGACTGCCTGGCTCACAAGCCTAAAATTATTTACCATCTGGCCTTTTACAGAAAAAGTTTGCTGACTTCTGCTATAGACTATGACTTTTTAAAAACATATTTATGCTTTATCTTGATTTTGAAAAAAGAAAACTAAAGTGGGGGAAAAGTCTAAACTTCCCACTTTTCAAAGCCTATTTCCAAACCACTGTAGACTTGAACTCTAGGTTATCAAAACTTCTATATAACTTTTCATTCTTAAATTTGTCACCAATCATATGCATTTGATCCTCGAAATGGATTATTCATCATGGAAGCCAAGAGAAGATGCTGAAACAGAGAGGAAGTTGATTTGCCCTCTGCTTAACTTTTCCCCCAATAAAGAGCCCAGTTTCCCAGAAGGTCTTTAGAAAGTCAGTTTTTGTTTTACTCCCTGTGACAATCGTGTAAAAAGTCTTTTTAAATCAAAGGAAGTACAAGTAAGGAACACAAGGAAATAGGCTTTGTAAATAAGATACTATTGCCTAATAACCAAATAATGACTTACATGAGAACACAGCAGATTAAGGAGGTAAGGACTGGAAAGTTTCCAGGTGTGACTGAATGGAGCCCACAGTATCAACAACTTATTGACTGACACTTGTTTGCTCTGGGAAAACAACTCATGGTATCATGATTTCAAGTGATAATGAAGATATAAAGGTAAAAGCTATAGTCTTGGGGCATTAACTCTATGAGGAAGTGCCTTTTCTCTTACTGAAACATTTTTCTAGTTTCTGGATTTTGACAGATACAACAGGAAATGCTGGAAATCAGATACTCGTTTATTTATATATATATATTTTTTTTACCTAGGGCATTGTGTTATTTAAAATGCCAATGTAGACTTTCACTTTCAGCGTGGCAATGTAGAGAGCTTGAAAGAGAGTTGCTGCCACCTTTACAATAAGAGAGTAGCAAGATAAATTAATTTTGCGCCCATCAGAGAAGTGAGGTTGCAAAACAAAACAGGACTTCAGTGTTTGTTTGTGTAGGACATAAGCTACTGAATGCTGTACAAGTTGATAAGATGATTCAGTTAGAAATTTTTAACAAATTGCTAACAGCTGAATGTGGACTAACAAAAAAATGTGAAGTCCTCTCTCATAGGATTTTCCCCCAGAAGTTCCACCAGGCACTTACAGCCACACTTGGAAAAGAATCCTAAGAAAGCCTTTCCATGGTATGACTGGGAGAGGGGAACAGCAGACACTGCCAAAATTGGCCAGACCCACATCCCCTATTATCCCTGTGGAACAAAAGCTTTCATCTACAGATGGAAGGGAGACAAAAATTATGTTATAGCTTCAGGTTATGATGGAACTCTGCTGCAGTTGGGGAAGGGAACAGATAACAAAAAGCTCTACCTCTGGGGAGGAGCAGAATATTTACGAAAATCACACCTCTGTGATCCAGATTCACAGTGCCTGCCTAAGACTGAGCCTTAATCAAAACATCAGAGAATGCCCCACCAACCACCTTCCTCGACATGTGCTAGGGAACTCCCACTAAAAATAATGGTGACATATAGCCAGTAGAGCTACAAGAGACATATTCTCTCTGTGGAGCATTGGGAAGACCCAAAGTCAAAACAAGAGCACATATTCAGAAAAGCCCTCTGGCAAATTAGCCCACATCATAAATACAAGATAACTAGAGGAACTTGAAGCCTCTGGTGCACTGAAGGTAGCTATA
This sequence comes from Lepilemur ruficaudatus, assembly GCA_963574885.1. NCBI lineage: Eukaryota > Metazoa > Chordata > Mammalia > Primates > Lepilemuridae > Lepilemur > Lepilemur ruficaudatus. The sequence continues at coordinate 23,316 of CAUYRT010001937.1, forward strand.
CCAACAAGAAACTTCAATCAGCCCAACTCCTGACTAGATTACTACAACTCCCCACCCTAAAGGTCTAGGAGAAGGAAAGGTCGGTTCATCTCTAAGCATAAAAAAAAGAATTTATCTTAATATTGTTCTATTAAATTTTTTCCAGCTCTCAAAAAGAACAAAAAATTGTGTGGCACAGAAAAAGTCAAGAAAAACATAGTCTAGAGAGGTGAAGAAATCATTGGAACCAGACTCACATATGACAGAGATGTTGGAACTATCAAACATTAACTATGATTAATATGTTAAAGGATCTAAAGGAAAAGGTAGACAGTATGCAAGGCCAGATAGGTAATTTCAGTAGAGAAATGAAAATCATTATAAAGAATCAAATGGAAACAAAACAAAACACAGTAACAGAGATGAAGTTTTGATGGACTCATCAGTATAACTGATAGAGCTTAGTAAAGAATTAGAAAATTTGAAGATTGCCCAATAGAATTACCCAAAATAAAATACAATGAGAAAAAAGTAAAAAAAAAACAAAAAATCCCCCAAACAGTGCAAATCATTCAAGAACTTTAGGACAATATCAGAAATATCAGACAAAGATAAACTTAATAATAATTCCAGAAGGAGAAGAAAGAGAAAATTGGGCAGAAGAAATATTTGAGAAAAACAATGGCTGAAAATTTTCCAAAATTAGTGACAGACACAAAATTACAGATCTAAGAATATCAGAGAATACCAGCAGAATACCAAAAACAAAGAAACAAACACATTTAGACATATCATATTTACACTACTATAAATCAATGACAATGGGAAAATCTTTAAGGCAGTCAGAGAAAATAGACACATCGTCTATGGAGGAACAAGGGTAAGAATTAAAACAGACTTCTCTCAGAAACCATGCAAGCCAGAAGACAATGGATTAACATCTTTAAAGTGATGAAAGAAAAAAAATCTGGCAATCCAAAATTTTATACCTAGTTAGAATGTCCTTAAAAGGTGAAAGATATAAGAATTAAAACTTTCTCTGGCAGACAAAAAAATTGAGGGAATTCACTGCCAACAAACCTACTCTACCATAAATATTAAAGGAAGATCTTTAGGTAGAAGTAATATGAGAAGAGCATCAGAAATGCAAAGTAAGTGAATTAAGACAAAGTAAAATATATTTTCTCTATTTTTATTTGCTCTAAAAGATACTAACTGTTAAAAGCAAACATATATGGAAAAGTGAAATGTATGGCAATCATGGCACAAGAGATGGAGGGGAAGAATTGGGAATATACTGTTATAAAGTCCTTACAATACCTGTGAAATAGTGTAACATTATTTTAAGGAATACTTAGATTATTTTAAAATGTATATTGCAAACCCTAGAGCAATCACTAAAAATGTTTTTTAAAGAGGTATAAATAATAAATCAATAAAGGAGACAAAATTAAATTATAAAAGAATACTTAAACTCTTAAGTTCCTAAAAAGAACAAAGAACTAAAGAAACAAATAGAAAACAGCTAGTAAAATGGTATATTTTAATCCAACCATATCATAATCATTTAAAATATGAATGGTCTAAACACACCAATTAAAAGAGTAAGATTGAGTAAAAAACATGCCTCAACTATAAGCTGTTTACGATAAACCCACTTCAAATACAAAGACATGCATACCTTAAAAGTAAAAGGATGGAGAAAGATACACCATGTAAACACTAACCAAAAGAAATCCTGGGTAGCTATTTATTTCTAAAGTAAACTTCAGAATAAGGAAGATTATCAGGGATAAAAAGAGACATTATATAGTGATAAATGAGTCAATTATCCAAGAAGACATACTAATCCTCTATATGTTTGCACCTAACCACAGAGGTTTCAAAATACACAAGGCAAAAATTGATAGATTTGAAAGGAGAAATAGACAAATCCACAATTATAGTTGGAGAGTTCAGCACTTCTCTTTCAGTAAGTAATAAAACACATAGGCAGAAAATCAGTAAAAGTATAAATGACCCAAACAACAGTATCAACTAATTTGATCTAATTGACATTTATAGAACATCCCACCCAACAACAGAACTTCCCATGTGCACATGGAACATTGACCAAGAAGATTCGTCATATTCCATGTCACACAATGCTAATGTATACCAGGCAGTTTTGGTCTGACATGCACTAGAGTAGCACAGGCTTGGGTGGTTTGGAAAAAGCCCCTCAACTATTTCTGATTCTTTTCCCTACATCCTCCTCTCCATCTCTGCTGCCCTTCCACTCCCATTAAGAAACTCTGGGCTGAATTCTGACAAACAGGGAAGGAATGAGTATGGGGTATGTGTGACTGGAATGATGTTGTCTTATAGACTGATCTTGCATAGAAAAATGCATGTAGCTAAATACCTTGCTTATTCATCCATTCAAGAGACATTAGCTGAACATCTACTCTGTACTAGGTACCCCACGGTGCAGGCTATTGATGGGGCACACAGTAAAAGATGGCACTGCCAGGGCTAGGGGGTGCCTTGCAAACGGAGCCTGCAGCCTTCTGCAGACTCAACCAAAACAACATCCTGAGAACTAGTGAGGGGTAGAGAGACTGAAGTTATTGGAAATTAAGGAGAGAAAAGAAAAAGAAAATTTGAAGCTGAAGATTGTTCACTTTTTCTTAATAAACAACCATCTGTCAGAAATATCAAAGCTTTTGCTCAAGCAAATAAGATGGCCTTGCTTGTGGCTCTCCACAGAGGTTCAGAGTTGGTGGGGGCCCAAGAGGTCTCTTCCTTCTTCCAAAGAGGCAACCCCAATCCTAAATGTAGACCACATTAGATTTGTATATTAGTATCTTAGGGCTGCCACAACAAAGTGCCAAAGACTGGGCAGTCTAAACAACAGAAGTTTATATTCTCATAATTACGAAGGATAGAAGTCAGAAGTTAAGGTGTTGAACCCAAAAGAACAAAAGACACTATAAAAAAGACACCTGCACTCTAATGTTTATAGCAGCACAATTCACAATTGCAAAGTTGTGGAAATAATCCAAGTGCCCATCAATACATGAGTGGATTAATAAAATGTAGTATATGTATACCATGGAGTACTAGTCAGCTATGAGAAGCAATGGTGACATAGCACCTCTTGTATTTTCCTGGATAGAGCTGCAACCCATTCTACTAAGTGAAGTATCCCAAGAATGGATAAACAAGCACCACATGTACTCACCAGCAAACTGGTTTCACTGATCAACACCTAAGTGGACATATAGGAACAACATTTATCGGGCATCGGGCAGATGGGTTGGGGGAGGAAGGGATGGGTATATACATACATAATGAGTGCTATGCGCACCATCTGGGGGGATGGACATGCTTGAAGCTCTGACTTCAGGGGGGAAGGTGGGGAAAGGCAACACACATAACCTAAACATTTGTACCCCCATAATATGCTGAAATAAAAAAAAGAAGAAGTTAAGGTGTTGGCAGAGTTGTGTTCTCCGGAGGCTGCTCACCCGGGCTTGCAGATGCCATCTTCTCTGTATCTTCACGTGGTCTTCCCTGTGTGTGCATCTGTGTCCTAAGTTCCTCTCCTTACTCCAACACCAGTCACACTGGATTAGGAGCCCTCCCTGTTGACCTCATTTAACCTTGATTACATCTATAAAGACCTGATCTCCAAATACATTCACATTATGAGGTACTAGGGTTAGGACATTCACATACGTATTTTGAGGGACACATTCAGCCTACATAATGGCTTTGAAGCCCCGCGTTCTGTGGAAAGATACCATAAAGAGAAGAGAGCTCTGAAAAGCTGCCATGGTCAGTGCAGAGGTGTCCGGCGAATGCACAGAATTGCAGCCTGCACAGGCAGGACATGCTGGGACCCAGGCCCCTTGCAGTTACATTCAGGGTCCCTGGAGAACCAAGGCCATATCTGGCTCCAGCCAGTGCCAGGAAAGCTGGCTCCGAACTTGGCCACTTTGAATTGAGTGCCCAGTCCTGCATCTTTTATCAACTCCTCATGCGCTCCAATCGTTTCAGCATCACCCGTGGGCAGTGCTCCAAGAGGGCAGGGCAATTCGAGACAGAGGCTCCCCAGGGCTGCCCCCCACTCAGCATCGTGATGGGTGTCTGGCTCTGCCTCCTGCTCCTGCCTCATGGGAGCCTGGGCTGCCCCCCGGAGGAAGCATCTGATCCTCCCAGATGAGATGTAGCTGGGGCGGCGGTTGTGGGCGATAATGAAAACAACTTGATAATTTCCTTCTGCCTGCTCCTTGGGAAGAAAGATGGAGAATCTAAATTTAAAGTCTTCTGCTTCTGAAAGATTGGGTTTATTTTGTCTAAAGGACTCCCTAGTGATTTGCTTCTGTTTCCTTTGCCTCCGCAGCGGTTTGCATTTTCCTGTTTGATACCAGAATTCTTATCCCCATGGGGAATCTTTCAGGGGCAACTTGTTCTTCATTGGATAGTGGGCTAAAAGTTGAATTTCTGTTGTTTTGCAAATGTGATAGCAACTGTCAAACTAGGTACCTGGCAGGGAGGTCTGCTCAGGCCACGAGGCCTTTGGCCTGCCTGCAGATACTCCAAGGTACTCTCCAGAGAGGTCAATGAGCAAGCTCCTAGGGCCCCCCAGTAACCAGCCTGACTTCTGTTGTTGGTAAAAATCTTCTGGGCAGCAGAAACACATCTCTCCTTTATTTCCATGCTAATGAAGATACTGTCCCAATGGAGAAGTCAGGAAGGAAGCTAGACAATGCATAAAAAGCAAATGTCAACCACTGCCTGAACACCTGTGCTATTACCCAAAACACACGCATTCAGCCTGCATTATTTCTGCTATTTGAGCCTAAAAAGCCTATTCACTAGAGATTATTTTCATCTGCTAAGGAATAAATATTTCCCTCCACATAGGAGTTAAATAGAACTGTGGAAGGTTCAGCGGTGGGCTTGTAGGGAACAGATCTGTGCCCCTTTTGTACCAAGTACATCTGTAGAGAGGAGCTGAGAAGGCTCCAACTTCTGACTAGCTGGTTCTGCGTGGCTTCCTTCTGATAATGAAAAGCTTTCAAAGCACTCTAGACAACTACATTCCAAGCCAGGTAAGGTGGCTCACGCCGGTAATCCCAGCACTCTGGGAGGCAGAGCTGGGAGGATCGCCTGAGCTCAGGAGTTTGAGACCAGCCTGATCAAGACCAAGACCCTGTCTCTACTAAAAATAGAAAAAGTAGCCAGCCATGGTGGTTCACACCTGTAGTCCCAGCTACTCGGGATGCTGAGGTAGGAGGATCGCTTGAGCCCAGGAGTTGGAGGTTGCAGTGAGCTGTGATGATGCCACTGTATTCTAGCCCAGGCAACACAGTGAGACCCTGTCTCAAAAAAAAAAAAAAAAATAAAACAGACAATTACTATTGTGGCCGCTTTTCCCTCCTGAGCTTGGTAGCAAAGAAATGAATAATTACTTGAAACATATAGTGTTTAGACAGAAGAGACCAAAATCTGAAGCAGAAAATGGCCTCCTCAGCTAAGCTCCTCCCTGTATTTATTTCCAAGGACACGTGCAAAGGGTTAGGGCCATTTGCTAATTTCTTTAACAACGTCCATACAGGTCAGCTGTTTTCAGCTGACCTTTGCTCTCAGCAAACAAGCAGCTTCGGACAGGCATTTTCGCCTGAGCCTTCATTCACCCTGCTCACGTTCTTTCCATCCATCCATACTTTCTTCTAGGCCAAGCCCCTACAAACTACCAACTACATTCCGTATAAAAGCCTATTTGGATTACTTTCTGCATAATTACTTCTCCGAATACTATGTGTTGTAGTTACAGATACAGAGTAGCTCCAGCTGGGGCAGCCATTTGGACCAAACTTCTTGCAAGGGTGAGCATCTGTATAGCATCCCCCTCCCTCACTTGTGCACTCTGGGTGTCAGGGAGCTCACTCCTGACCGGGCATCCTGTCCTTTCCTGTCCTGAATAGCTCTCATAGTTAAAACATTTCTTCCTTTGTCCTTCTCTTGAACTTTCATTTACTGTCCTGGTTTGTTCCCTGTGGAATTACACAGAACAAAGTCAATTGTCTCTTCCCCCTTCAAACATCTGATGAGGACACCTCTCCTGCCTCCCCTTCGTCTCTCCGAGCTAAACATCTCCCTTCTCTAAGTGACACCCACAGGAGAATTTCTTGCTTGCTGTCCTGGTTGTCCTCCCCTGGACCCTCTTTAGAAAGTTAGGGATTTGTATGTGGGGTACACATCACTTCTGCCCACACTCCGTTAGCCGGAGCTCGCTTGCAGGGTGTGAGGTGTGTGTTGGGTGGGAGGCTGGAGACGTAGCTCCCCGCTGGGCATCTGCTTCCAGCAGCAACTCCACCCTGTGCAAGGCGACCCCAGGTCCTTGCTGGACCCCTTTCGCTATCTCTGCCACGCAGCCCGAGACAGACCGCAGTTTGGGAGGTGTCAAATATGATTCTCTCATACTGTGCTTATGCTTATATTCTTAGCCCAACTAAAAAATTAGCTTTAATACAAGTAGGGAGTTTTCACTTCAGGGGCCAGAAAAATATGAAGACCACTGTATCAGTAACAAATTAACAAACAATACTTACTGACTTAAAACAATCACAAGCAAAGTTTCAGTGGGTTAGGATTTGGGAGCAGCCTAGCTGGGAAGTCTGGCCTGAGATCTCTCACGAGGCTGCAGTCAATGCACTGGCTGGGCTGCGGACACCTGAAGGCAGGGCTGGGGCGGGAGAAGTCAGTTCCAAGGCGGCTCCTTCACGTGGCTGGCGGTGGGGGGGTCTCAGCCACCAGCATCAACTTGTCAGCCTCGTGAGTGAGCCGCATGGGGCCTCTCCCCAGGCTGCTTGAGTGTCCTCAGGATGCGGTGACTAACTTCTCTCAGAGCGAACAGTCTAAGACTGTGCAAAGGCAAAAGCAGGGATGTCTTTCATGGTCTCGCTCAGACACACATCGTCACGTCTGCTGCGTTCTGCAGTTGGAAGTGAGCCCTCTGTCTGCTCCACACTCAGGGGAGGGGGCTTCGGCTCCACATGTTGAAGAGAGGATTGTCAAAGAGTTTGTGGGCATATTTTAAAATCACTACCTAAAATACTTAATTTAAATTTCAAACCACCACCATAAAAATATGTCCCTATTTTTTTCTCCTGGGAGCTAAAATAACATAAAGAGTGCTGTCTTTGAATTTTTTCTTCCTCCGTTTTCCATTTAAAACTGATACAAATCTACAGTCCACCTCCCTGATGGCACTTTTCTTAAATTTTCAGGGGCATATCTATTTGCTCCCTGCTCTTTCTTCTCGTTTGCCAGATAGATGAGTGTGCCCTGCTCAGCGTGTGTGAGGAGGACTTGGTTATGCTCAAGTTGGCAGCCTCGCCCATATTAGAATTGGTGACTGTCATCTTACAGAGCGGCTTATTCAAACCTGGGTGGATTAGGGAAGAAGAGTATCTACAGGGCTCAGTCATTCTGAGAAATGTGACAAATCAGGATGGATCCTGTTGCTGGTGGTTTTAAGCATTAATCACAGGATAGGCTTGAATCAGGTGGAGAAAATTTCATTCATTACAATTCCCTTCAGTGTGAAGACTCCACTTGTTCTGAAGAAATTCTCTGTTCAGCCACTTGGAGTGGTGCGTGAGTGTGAGTCCAAGGCCGGCCTCATGTCACTGAGACAGCTGAGGGCTATGTGTCCTGCTGGGAGCTGTGGGACCAGGAAGCTAGCGAGGGCTACGTCCTCCGGGATGCGTCCCCTCCTTGTACCTTGCCCCAAATATTTAATAGGCTTGACCAAGACAAAGAATGCCAGGTGTGCATGGAGTGCTTCTGCAGACTGCTGAAGGAGCCAAGTTCGGAGAAAGACAGCAACAACCACCACGAATGCACAGTCTCGAGTGCAAATGGGGCTGTGGGAACACAAGATCCCGGAATCAAGGGGAAAGGTTTGGATTTTCCCAAGTATAGAATCTGCTGGCATCTAAGCTGATTTTACCAAGCTCTTTGAGGCAAAAGGAGACCCCTGGGATATAAGCCACATATGCTGTTGATGTGTCCTGGGCTATCAGAGCTCTGTACATGCAAATAACACCCTACACTATTCTCCCTGAATAGGAGGGCTCAGCACTAACACATAAAGCAAAGTGAGGAAAATTGGTCAGTGTCCACAAGTTAGCCAGGGCAAGCAGGGGAAGGACATGACCATGTTGTCGTCATAGTGGGCCCTCCCTTATCAGCTGGACCAAAACATGGGGCTCCTATTTCCAGGAACAACAAGAACCATCTACAGGTATGGGCATTTCATCCTTCTCTGAATCTCTGGACAGTGCGGTATGCTTCAGAACGTCCTCCATCAGCAATGTTCCCTTCTCTCCTACAAGTTTATTCCCATTCACACATAAACCGACTTTTTAAAAAACTTATTGAGAAGGGGAAAGAGGGAGTTTCGCTATATTGCCCCCAGGCTGGTCTCGATCTCCTGGGCTCAAGGAATTTCGCCTCAGCCTCCTGAGTAGCTGGTATTACAGGCATGAACCACTGTGCCTGGCCCTAAACCACCTTGTATGTCTCTTCTAACAAACGAAAAAACAAAAAAGCCTCTGTCGGCCACCCCCACCTCCAGCTACCGCCCTTTCTTCTGCTCCCATTCACATAAAATTTCTTGAAAGTTGGTTATAGCTGATGTCACAACAGCCTGGCTAGCTTCGACCTACCCTACCTGTGCTTCCTGCCCCCAGCTTTCCACTGAAAGGGCTCTTGTTGGGTCCCCCTATGACTTCCGTGTTCCCAGAGCCAAAGGCCACTCTTGTTCTCATCTGGCAGGGTCTCTAGCAGTTCCAGCCAACACAGCCGATTCTTCCCTCTCCCTTCCAACTCTTTCCTTGTGCCTGGCTCCTGTCTGCTGTCCCCTTCCTTCACAGACCCTTCCTACCTGCCCTTTCTCAGATCCCTAGTATTGGAGTGTCCTAGGATCAATCCTGACACTCTTCTCCTACTCTTCCAGACTCCTGAATTCCTATCCCATCTAAATGCTGACAACTTTCAACTGTGTAACTTGATCTGCCTATTTGATATTTCCACTTGGGTGCTTAAAGGGAATCTCAAATTTAATATGTCCAGGCTGGTGTGGTGGTTCATGCCTGTAATCCCAGCACTTTGGGAAGATCCCTGGAAGCAAGGAGCTCGAAACCAGTCTGGGCGACATAGTGAGACCCCCATCTCTACAAAAAATAAGAAAAATTAGCTGGGCATGCTAGCGTGGCCCTGCAGTCACAGCTACTCAGGAGGCTGAGGCAGGAGGATCGCTTGAGCCCAGGAGTTTGAGGTTGCAGTGAGCTAGGATGACACCACTGCACTCCAGCCTGGGCAACAGAGCAAGACTCTTGTCTCGAAAAAAAAAAAAAAATTAAGATGTCCAAAACTGAACTCCTTTCTGTGGATTTTGCCCTCCACTCCCATTTCTGTGAGTGATGTCTCTACTTACCCGGGAGCACCTGCCAAAAACCTAAGTGTCATCTCTACCTCTACACTTTCCTTCTCACACCACATCAAACCCACCTTTGGATTTGTTGAATGTGACATTGCCTTTAAAATGTGTTTTGAATCCATCTACTTCTCTCCACCTCCACCATTACCTTAGACCAGGGCACCATGATGGTTTTTATAATTAGGTCACCTCCTCAGCAAACCCTTCGCCAACCACCAACCTCAAGTGCCCTTCTGCCACGGCCAAGTCTCTCTGCTTTAGGTTCTTCACTGCACATACTGCTATTTTTCTTTGTTTTCTTTTTCGTGTTTCATATTTATTTATTGTGTCCCCCCTCCAAAAAAAACCAGTGTGTCCCAAGATTAGGCTGCTACTTGTTTGCTCATCGGCTGCCCACAGTCCCTCGTAGAGAGCCCACGTGGAAGTGTCACCTGAACGAAGGAACAGAAACACCACATGGTTCAGGCAGGTGTCATGATTAAAAATTACAAAAATCCCCTCACACTTTCTCTAGTTCTAAGGACTTGAAGGATGAGGGTGTCTCCATGACATACAAGCCTTCAAGGTCAAGTTCAGCACTCCCATGTCTGTGTTGCCTTTGAGGACACAGATTCACCTCTGTACCTGCTGTGGGATCTTTCTCCCAATGCCTCAGTTTCCTCCTCTGCAAAGTGGAGATAAGTACTGAGCACCAAAGCACCATGAAGAGGATTGTAAATAACACATACACAGCACTCAGAGCCGTGGGGAGCACTGCTGTCTTTCTTCTTAGAAAAACCAAGGTAATTCCCTGCAGGCTTTTACCATTTCTGTGTCACTCCAACTTCCCAATCATTCCCAAGTTTTGGCCACTGTCTCAGCTTCTCTCGTTACAGCATTAGAGTCACAGTAGAAGGACCACCCCCTAGTGAATTCTCCCCTTGTCCTAACAACCTGCACTTTTCTCACTCACCAGGTGCCAGAGAAAATTAAACCAAGTCCCGAAACACACAGAGAATATCAACATCTATTTGAATAAAACCAAACCAAATACTTTTGATCTTACACTGAAATCTACTGCCTCAAAATGTTTAATCTGAAGTGTTTTGCTAACAGGAGAAATAATGGTTTGGGAGAATGACAGCCAACATGATTTTCCAGCTAAAACTATTCATGTCTAAGCTTTTGGACCAAGGCAAGATGGATGGAGTTCTTGTTTAGAACATAGGCACCATGGAATTCAGTACTGATGTTCTCTAAGAGAATGCAATTATTAATAATAAATCAATTTGGTGGAGGAAAAAATTGTCTCAGGACTTTTTCAATATAGGTAGTACCTGATCAACTTACGTAGTACTAACAGCTAGAAAAATAATATTCATGAAGATGGAAAATACAATAAAAGCAGCAAGACCCTAAGGTACATAAAATCATATTACAATATATCATGAAGTTGTAATGATTCTGCTGGCTAAATGTCCCCAGCTATACATATTCCCATGGAGATTAGCTTGTTCAAAGGAACAAATTGAAACTGTTTTTTTAAATACAGAAGAATTATATAACTGAGACACAATTCTCTTTATTTTTAAAATTTTTTAAAAATTTGCAGAGATGGGATCTCACTATGTTGCCCAGGCTGGTCTCAAAATCCTGGGCTCAAGAGATCCTCCGACTTTATCCTCCCAAAGTGCTGGGAGTACAGGCATGAGCCATACCATGCCCAACTGAACAATTCTGTGATTTTGAATATGTGTTTTCCTTCCTCCTGGCTTCTCTACATTCTGGATTCATGGGTCATACTAGCTAATGCACTGACAACCAGTTTTCAATAGAAATATGCAGGTTAGATTAATTAGATGCTAAAGAATAACTTCTTAGCAAATTTTATATATTAATATGCTGTACCAAATAGATGTAAAGACCAAAAAAAACCCACACTACCTTCTGTCTTCCAAAAATGAATACCAAAGTTTTTATCACACACACAAAAAAAAAACCTCAAAAAACTCAAATTCTCAAATCAACCCAGTTGAGATTTGAAAGAGGTGTATATGAAGTGAAACCCCATTCACTGCATTGAACTCAGTGTTGGAGGATGTTCTCTGTGAGTAGAAACAACATTTACACAAATAACAGAGGCATGTTTGAAACCTTTTATTAAACAGGCAATGCATTGTGCAATGGTTAAAGACACAGATGCCTAGTGGAAAAGTTTAAAAATCGGTTAAACAATGTTTAAATTGCTGGAAACAGTCTATGAATTGATGAACCCTGCTATGTTCCCTCCTCTCCTTCTCAGAGTGGCTATCTTCAGGGAAACAGATTGTTTTATAGCTGCTCTTGGAAACGGCATCCCTGTTTTACCACGAATGTCATGCCTAGTAGTAAACATGAAAGGAGAAGACAGAATCCACAGGCAAGATAGCGGCCAGAGACAGGGGCTGATCTCAAGTCCAAGTGCAGACGCTCTTCTCCTGGAACGGCTGCTCGTCTGGTCTCGCAAGGCATCCTATCTATGCATCCGATTTCATTTCTGGTTTCTTCCTTGTCTGAGGCCTCTTTATCAAGGGAATTCTAAAAGACTCACATTCATACCTTTGGGCACAGGAACTCATTCCTGGATTTTTTCAATGTTGTTCTTATTTCTGGGCCCCTCTGGCCCAGGGTTATGGCTGTGTGTTTATCCTTTCTGTTTTGCCTGGTTCCTTCCTCTTCCCCGAGCTCATCATAACTAGATGATAAAATCAATCTTCAGTTTCACAGTTTGTTTGCCATGATTTACTGGCAGTTTTTAACTACGTGGCCCTTCAAGGTAGTGGACATGCTTTATCAGCACACTGCCAACCTATTTTATAATTTGGGGCATGTCACTCCAAGCTTGAGATTTCTTTCTGGCAAGTTCCATCCAGGAGGGCTGATCTGCACTGGCATAACTGGCTCTCTTCAGCTGATGCAATTCCTTCTCCATCATCCCTGCAGACTGAGCTGCTGGAAAGGAGACAGAGCAAACAGAAACATGAGAAACGAGTTTGGGTTTTTGCTTTAGCTTCTTGCATTTCTTGAAATAAACGTCGCTGTCTTAACTATGTTCTCAAACATAAAATTAACAGGTAAACATGTAAAAAAGATTTCAGGAAAGAATATGTAATGTATGTGATAAAAAGTCTTAAGGGCAGGCTCAAACAGTTCTGGTAATGCAGTGAGGAGCGACTTTTGGAATAACACTGCAGGAACTCAGGAGATGGGCCGCACAACAGTGTCACTATACTTAAAACTACTGAACTGTACACTTACAAATGGCTCAGATGGCACATTTGTTATATGCCTTTTACCACAATTAAAAACATATAAAATTTTAAAAATACTGATACACGCAAGAACAGCAATGAACCTGAAAAACGATATGCTCTGTGAAAGAGGCCAGATATAAAAGGGCACATATTTTATCATTCCATTTATAAGAAATGTCCAAAAAAGGCAAATCTATAGACACAGAAAGTAGATTAATGGTTGCCTAGTGCTGGGGGTGGGAGTGGGGAATGATTGTGAATGGGCATGAGGTTTCTTTTTAGTGTGAAGGAGATGTTCTAGAATTAGATTGTCATGATGGTTGTCCAACTCTGTAAATACATACTCATTGTAAAGATACAGTCGTCCTTTGGTATATGTGGGAGATTGGTTCCAGGACCTCCCTCACCTGCACATACCAAAATCCAAGTACACTCAAGTTCCACAGTTGGTCCTGCAGAACCTGCATATACGAAAGGTCAGCCTTTCGTATACTCAGGTTTCACATCCTGAGAATACTGTATTTTCGATCTGAATTTTGACACGAAAAAATTATAATATTTTAATATATATTTTAATATTTATAAAAATATCATAAGTGGACCTGCACAGCTCAAGCATATGTTGTTCATGGGTCAACCATATACTTAATGAACTGTGCATTTAAAATGGGTGGGTTTTATACATGCAAATTGTATTATATCTCAATAAAAGCTGTGTAAAAAAACTCAATGTGGTTAAGTAATGCAGAAAAACAGAACAAAAGCCCAAAACCCAAAACTGTAGGAACAACCCTGATTTCCAGTTTGGTACTGTGTGCAGACTGCATACCCAGGTTCTGGTGGGACAGTGAGATTCCTCTCTGCAGCCCCTCCTGCAGGCTGAGCTCCACCCCCCGCCTCCGCTCCAGCGGGGGCTTTGCAGGGGTGATCAGGAAAGACTTGCTTCGGACGAAGTCCATGTGCTTCACGGGCTCCTGCTGAGACACAAGAAAGACACTGTCCAGCCACCTGTGATTCAGATGGGGGACAAACACAACCCAGGTGAACGAGCCACAGGGCTTCTCCCCCAGAACAAACTGTGCCGCTGACACCTTGGGAGAGCTCTGGAGTGTCAACTCGCTGACATTGGATGCAGAGTTCAGGAGGGGCTCAGGCTAGCACACAGCCTTATCCTGGACCCACATGTGCTTCACGGCTTCTTCCCTGTCCCCACACCTGGCCTCAGTCCTGGAGGCTGGACGCAGGGATTCCATTGGAAAATCAAAATGAATTGTGTTTGGAAATAAGTTCTGTGATTTTTATGACAGTGGTACCATCACTGATGGCCCTAACTGGTTTATATTTCTTGTATAAATGCCCAAGCCTGCATGAGCATCTCCAAGTCTGGGTACAGCTGAAGTTTTGGTTAAAATGACGGCTGCAGGCTCAGGCCCCAGCCTGCCATGGCGGAAGCACACTTCTGGATTACTGTGGCACTACTGGGGAATACAAAAGCCATGAGTCTCAGGCCTGCTTCTAAGCATAGTCGTTTGGGTTGGCGAAAGCTGTTTTCAGTACAGAGTGCAAGACGAAACCCCAGATTGCAGCCCTGCAGCCCCAGGTGGGGAATAAGGAGCCCCGGCAGGCAGCAGGCACGGCAGCAAGAGCAGGGCTTGCTCCTCGCCTGACAACGAGCACAGATGGAGCTGTTGACATCCTCACCGTGTGTCTCACCCAGGAGTTATTTTAACCGCCTTCCATTTTTCTAGTTGCTGATGTGCGTTGCCTAGGAGGCAGGAAGCACAGGGCTGTCTCTACTGCCCGAGTGACTCACATGCTTTCTTTGTGCCCCTAAACAGCCCAGCACAGGTGAAGGGTGGGCAGATTGCTCCACCAGGGAGGTTGTAACTTGGCAAATCATTGATTTTGCTTCATTGGCCTCAACCACACATCAGCAGTCATCACAGGTGATGGGTTCTGTGATGCCCATGCAGGATGTGTGGTCCTTACTGGGGTCCCAGCCCCAGCCCTGCACCCACAGAAACAGAAAGTGTTTGCTCTAAGCACCTGGGCTCTCTCAGGCGGCTTGGCTTGCTTTCCGAGTTCAGGCTTCAAGGTCCGAGCCCCAGGCTTGTCCTCTTGGTTGGGTGGCTGTTCCGAGGCCCCTCGCCGCTTCTGCCGAGCAATGGTGATCCACGGTGGGGCGGGCTGCCCGTTAGCTCCAGGCCCTGTAGCTGCAGGAGGCAGACCCTTTTCTGTGGGTAAAAGAATATGGTTATGCAAGACAGTCCTATTTCCACTTCAGGTGCACCCTTTGCTTCTGCACACAGAGAACACTGCACGGCTTTGGCTCCGGGTGGAGGTGGGGATGGGGGGAAAGTAGGTCTGGAAGCCCCTCTGGTGAGACTGTTACTTTTCTTTAGGGAACTTTGTTTTCTTTTTAAAGATCCATCAAAGAGGTTATGCTCCTCTACTCAGAGCCACAAAAAATTAAATGCAACTGCTTCTAGAAGGTCAATGTGCCTTTTAAAGCCAATTTCCTCTTAGGGAATTCTTTCTGGAAAGAGATAAAAATAAGTACATAAATAGATAAGATTTCTTTAATATAATCGTATCCTTTTGGACCAGTACTTACTACCTGATTTCCTGATTTGCTTGAATGTTGTAGACACACTACTGTTGTCTTGTCTTTTAAAAACTGTAAACATAACCTTCCCTTTGTGGACACAGTGACAGACACGAAACACTAGCCAGAGCTGTTTCCCTCAATGTTCTAGAGAGAAGAGAAATAGTGTCTTTAAACCATGCGTTTGTTGACTTTTCTTCCACTTCAACAGTGCTCATCTTTGGGTGACAAAACCGTGGGCCATCCCCCTGCCCTACTTTTCAACGCTTCTGTGTTTTCACAGTTTCTGTGATGAGAATTTATGACCTTCCTCAGCAGAAAAAGGAAAACTATGGATTAAATAAGTGGCTTCTTACAGGTACATCAAAAGGATAGAATCCAAAGGGTCCCCCACAAGCCAGCCTCTGAATGTTCGCCTGCCCCCCGACAAACCAAGGCAGAAGTTTCTCTCCCCGTACACCTGGCGCCTTCTCTCGTTTCCCTTCCACACAGTGCACCTTAGTCAGCGGTGAGGCCAGGGCCGTTTTGCAGGGACAGTGTGGACGTCCAGGATGCATTAATGTCATTGTTCTTTGTGGCCTGACATACCGCACTTCTTCCTCAGCGTGTGGAGAACTTTAATTTCGTTGCTTTTGTTTGTGCCTCCAGTTCAACCTGGAGTTCTTTTCTCTCAGTCCCCTGGTCACCAAGGAGGGGCAAGGGACAGGAGTCACTGCTTTGCAAGCTGGGGTTGAGAAGGGCCTTCGGCCTCCCCTACATAGACCTCCCTGCAAGCCCGCCCCGCTGGGACCGGGGCCCACTCTTTTCCTGGATACTGCAGCCCTAAGGCTGCTCCCTGCTGGCCCTTGGGAACCCTGCTCCATCTCTTGGACTCATCCCTGTCCCCTTCCTGCCTCTTCAGTCTCTCCCTGGTGGCTGACTTCTTCCCTGCTGCTTTGTGAAATGCCTGAAGCTCTCACAGCTTGAAGGAAAGTAAGTGTCCACTGACCTGGCTGTCCCCCCAAAGCCTTAATTCTCCTTCTTCTGTACCCTCAACTCAAATGGCCTCTGCCTGTGTCTCATCAGCTGGTTCCCGACCCAGCCAGGAGATGAACACTGCTCTTTCCATCTTCCTGACAACTGAACCGCAAGCCCCAAGGTCTTGCCCTGTCCTCAACCTGCTTCACTCCCGCAGCTCTGACGTGGCCACACATCCTCTTCCGGGGGGGTCTGGACTCCTTGTGGGGGCCTGTCCTCCTGGGGCCCTCCCTCCAGCCTCCTACACCCTTCTCCAGGTCTTTGTCTGACTTTTGCTTCCAAACCTGGGAATTCCTCCCTGTTCCTGCCCTCAGCCTTCATCTCCTCCTCCCCAAATGTTCTCTCTCTTCCACTCCTGATTCCAACACTCAGGTCTGCTCAGATTACTTTTAAATGTACAGTCCAGCCCTACTTTCTCTTCTTAGCTGGAGCCCGACAGTTCTACTCCCCGGATCTACCTTTCTTTCTTCAGTCCATTCATTCATTCCTTCATTCAGTCAGTGCGTGTTTGCTATGGGCAAGGATTATGTTAAATTCTGAGGCGGAAAAATAAACAAATTGTTCCTTCAAATAGCTCGAAGTCTGGTGGGGAAGACTAGACACAAGTAACTGTGAAGGAAATTGGAAAATGCTAAAATTTATTATGCAAAGTGCTCTGTGGACACAGATTCTAATGCTAGTGGGAGGGGGCTGGGGTGCCACCTGGGGCTGGGACCTGGAGAAGGAAAACGAATCTTCCAGGCTGGCGGTGGAGTGGGCACAGGCAAGGGCTCGCCAGCAGAGGGGGCGGCATGAGGAGGTGTGTGTGGACTCTCGTCTGCCTTTTCCTTTCTATCTATAGTAAGCAGCCCCGGGAGCTTTAAACCAGGGCCACCGTCTGGAGGTTGTGTGGAGTCTCACCTGGGAGGGGTGAGAGGCTGGGATGCTGGGGGGAGGCTGTGGCCACAGTCCAAGGGCTGAGGGGTGATGAGGGCTTGTCCAGCAGTGCCCTGCCTGGATGTCACTCCTTGTCACTCTCTCTCTTAATTCTTTTGTAACTCTCTTGAGACACTTAGGCCCTGTGTCTGGCACTAGGCATATTTGCTAGCTGGCCATTTGCCCCACTGGTGTACGCCTTTGGTCATAAGCACTAGTCTGTTGAACAGAAACATGCCACAGACTGTGTACCAGGTATAGCTCTAACACCAGCTTGTTTACAATGTCATTCCATGTTTTATTCCTTGTCCAGAGAACCCAGCAATTGCCAGGCACAGGGATGGCTGCATGTTTATATAAAGACTGTATTTCTCATCCCTCATTCTCAACTAGAGTTCCACAGAGTCCTTTTAGCCTCTTTCTGGATTTTTACTTTTTTCTTAAAAGGCTCCTTTCTTCTTTCCTGTGATCTTTTCTCTACACTCAGAGACCATTGCGCCCTCTGCTCTCTGCTGGCCTGGGGCATCTGGGTCCTGTCCCCCTCAGTCGCTGCTGTGTGTGCTGGCCACCTGCACCAGCTGACAGGAGAGAGGGATTTCACCATGGCCTAGACGTATTGCCTCTGTCAGCACCGTACTCTGGGTAATTCTGTCAAGACTAAGTGTGCAGGAAGGGAAATTTCCACCTTGGGTTTCAATTAGAGGCAGAATGGCAGCTGTTAAACGCCAAGGTAGCCCCAGCACGTCTGGAGCGCTCAGGCTGATGCCCCAGCCCTCTCGCAGCTCAGTGTAGGGCACCTGCTACTGCGGGCCCTTCCTACCATGAGGGTGCAAGACATGGTTCTGGTAAATTCCTTATGCTATATACTTGGATTATTCTATTTGAGCCAAAAGAAATACTTTACAAATCAGCAGAGAAGGTTCTATGGAATGGCATATGCAGCATTCCTGGAGGCCACAGTGAGAGAAGGCCCTAGAGAGATGCTGGGGACCTCAAAGGTGGGCAAAGATGGGGGTCCCATGGACCAGGCCCAAGGCTGACATCTCAGGGGACCTGAGGCAAATCATATTCTCCCTTCCAGTCTGTTCATGGGAACTGCAATGTCATAAACAATGCAACTAGCTTGAGCTTGGCAAGAGGTAATTTTTCCTTCCCTTATATGAGAGTGAGCTGGCAGAATCCCCTCAGCACAGAAGGGCCACCTGCTGCACTGCCTATCTGTGGGGTAGCAAAGTTTCCAGCTGTGCCATGGGTGCACGTGTGTGTCTGTGTTCATACGCAGACCCAGAGGAGTGAGTGAGTGAGTGCCCTAGCTGTGCCAGGTTGTGCCAGTGTGGGACAAGGCAGCCTACAATGGCAGGGTCATCAAGCACGGGGCCAAGCATGTAGCCAAGATCTTTCACCAGTTCTTTCTCTCCTTTTTGGTTCCTACCTCTTTCCCCCGAGTGCTGGTCTTTCCCTATAATTGGTGCTCTCTTCTCTCCTACTTTCCTCCTGGTCAGGAATGCAAATGAGCCAGAGGCCTTGACATCCTCCAGACTCTTCCACAGGGACCACCCATGGCCAGTCTCATGGACAGGGGTGCAGGAGTGGTGAATGGGGGTCTAGATACCAGGAAGGAGGGAGAAAAAACTCTCTAAGCTCTCTAAAGTGGTTCGTAGAGGGCTGAGATTCCACCTGCTGAGGAGCCTCTCAGCAGGTAAGCTGAGAAAGGGGTGATGGACAGAACACCATCTCCACAATGCTGCATCGCAGACAGGTTGCATCTTTGTCCCAGGTGAGCACCGCCAGAGCAGCTGGGTGACAAGCCATTCTATTCTGTGGCAGGAGGCCTAGGTGGCTTCTCCGATCTACACCCCCACCTCCTACACTTGGCAGCCACACTGGGGGCAGGTGCTCTGGGGTCTGTGCCATACTCCACCTGGGGAGGGCAGGGGAAGGGAATGAAGACACAAGCAACAAGCAGGCTGAGGCAGGCTCTAGAGGCGACAGACCTTACAACGTGACAGCTCTAAAGCATGAACATTCAGGGTCAAGCTGCACCATGAAATACCTCCTGAGATTAAACATGTTCAAAATGTCATTAATCCTAGGATACTGTAGACGTGGCATCAGTTCAGATAAAATCAGTTGAAAATACTCCTTTGTTTACTTCGTCCTGCCTCAACATACAGACAACCTTAATCTCTCGGGGATTTGGCTAAAGGCTCTGACATGTCAATTTCTCCTCTCCAGATAACAACGGGTTTAAGCTGTCAAGTGTGCCTGGGTTTGCAACAAACAACCATGAGCATGTTGCACAGAGCAGAGACCAGCACTGTAGTGTTGCACCTGCGTGAACCGCTCTGCTGAGAGTCTGGAAGACCCTGGAAGGAAAGGCAGCGAATCTAATCTGTTGAAGAGCAAGTGCCGCGTGACACTTCCGGAAGGCACACGCTGTGGTGCAGGAAGCTGTGACAGCTGCAAAGCCCATCCTAACTTAATTTCATACGAAAACAACTTTTGATCAGAGAAGATAATTTTTTTTTGTTATTTCAGAATAGGATTTCTTCAAAGGAGCAGTTGGTAGGTTTGTTCTTCTCCAGATTCCTTCCTTCTCCGTAACATGCTTCCCTAGTGCAAGGACTTATTTTCAAAAGTATATTGTTCAAGCACTAATTTCCAAGAGATCCTGTTCTTGGGCTGGGTTCAGTGGCTGTGGTAATGAGGACTGCTTCCTCCCTGGGGCCCGGGAGCTGAGCGCTGATGATGCGGCCCCGTGGCCTGCACAGCCAACTTTAGGGCCTCAGGCTGGCGACATGCTCTTGGGAAAATTCCAGAAATTCTCTGAGACTCCATTTCAGTGTAAAATAAGGAAAATAGCAGCATGCACACCTCCCAGCGTGGTTGTGAAGATTCAGAGATAATCTACTGTCTATACCTCTCAGTGTGACTATGAAGATTCTATGAGATAATAGAATCTCATGGACACCTCCCAGTGTGGTTCTGAAGACTCCTTGAGCTAATCCACTATCTGCACCTCCCAGTGTGGTTGTGAGGATTCCATGAGCTAATCCAGGGAAAGCACTTAGCACAGTGCTTGGCACTTGCGTGTGCTTAAGAGTTTTAGCTGCTGCCACAGCTGCCGCTGCTGTTATTTTGTTGTTGCTGTTGCTGATGATATTGTTCCCACTTAAACAGGGATGTAGGCTTTGGTCAAATCTTACCCTGGACCTGATGGAGATCAAGAGCCATTCTGCCATGAAAATGAGCCCTCATCTGCCACTGTGGCAAGAAAACCAGAGCAGGCGCTGGGCTGTACCCCAGCCTCTTGTTGGACCAGGCAGCCAGGCTGACTCTTAGACCCCTGAGGACACTGTCTAGAAGGGTTCCAGCAGATCATAACTTAATGTTGTGTGTGCCTGTCTGCCTTTGTCAGCCCTGTAAGGGCAGGCGCCTCATCTTGGTCATCTCTGCACCTGCTGCACCCAGCACGGGCTGGGCAGTGAGTGAGAGCCAGCAGGGTCTGAGTGAGGCTGCCCTGCCCACGCTGCATGCCAGGCCTGCTGCATCTTGAAGGAGTCTGGCCTGAGTCACACTAGCGTACACTGGAGCCCTGCTCGTCAGAACAGCACTGTGATCCTCTGTACACATGGCACGTGTTACTGACAGCCCCGCTGGCTCTGAAGAGGAGCTCACTGCCCAAGACGGCAGCCCAGTTTTCATCTGTATTCCCTAGAGCCACACCCATCTATCACTTTAAAAATACTCTCCCACGCAGAACTCCCTGGGGAAGAGAACAACAAAATTTCCAGACCCAGGTTTGGCATTACCGTCTGTTTGTATTCAGAAAGACCTAAAATGAATCATTGGGAAAATCCTCAACTTTAAACCATTTCTAGAGATGTTCAACCACCCCTACATGGGACAGATGCTCTCATCACTTCATTCTGACTTACGGATTGGTGATGCTTATTTTTTTTTCCTTTTCCTTATTTGTTTTTTTGGTGCCCATTAAAATTCAGCCTTAAAGTACTGTTTCTTTCAGTACCTTCTGTAATGACCAGCTCAGGGGGCCAGGGTGGGACTCTGATGGGGGACACAGCTGTGAGTCTGAAGGCCAAGTGAGAGGCGATGGGCCACACAGTGTCAACTCCCAGGTTCCTTGCCCTTTGCCTGGGAAAATGAAGCAGACGCTCTGCCTAGGGTGACACACAGCAGGTCGGCAGGATGCCCGGGCCTCTTACTTGGTATCCACTGTCCTTTGTGAAGCAGCAACTTTTAAAACCTTTTTCCTTTCATGAAATTCCTTTCTTGTTTATAAAAGTACAAATGCAAATTGTACAGATTTAGAAAGTAGGTAAAATTATAAAGAAGGAGAAAAAAGTTTCCTATAAATCAACAATCCAAGGGAGCTGTGCTAACACTTTAGCAGACTACTTCCCATTTTTCTCTGCTGTGCTGTCATCTCATAAATACACGTCAACAGCTCATTCCCAGGTCTTCAAATATTCTCTGTGGAACAAGAGGCCTGAGTTTGCTCTCCAGGACTTCTCAGTTAAGTGCATACATCATCACCATTCCTTACAACTAGCAGAAGCCAGAACGGTCAACTGTGCCTCGGTGCTTCAATAAATAGAGCAACAGTCCTGTTTCTGCCTTCCCTCCAGGTCCTCTGCCACCACCCTGGCTCACGTGGTGGGAATGGGGCATGTAGACAGGCACTAAGAGGACATCTGGGCCAGAGCTGGCCCCCGGGGACACAGAGGGCCTTACCCACGCTGCAGGGTTTATGTCAGGCTTCCTACATGAAGCGGAAACATTTTTTGTTTTGGTTTCTTTTGAAAAAATTTATTGATCTATTGTCAGTCTTGACTTACACAGCCTGTTCTTAGTGAATACGTACACGCTGGCAAAGCTACAGTTGCTGTCTGCCCGTGAGCCAGGCTGTGCGATCTTACCGTAGAACTTGGGCTTCTAACACCCGCCCCAGGCTTTACCACAAAACTGTGCTGAGCGTTTTGAGAGTGAGCGAGGGCTTTCACAGAGCAAGCTCCCATTGTTAAAGACACAAGATGGGGCTGTGTCCCAGATCTGCTTCCAAATTAAACTTATCGCCACTCCCTCCTTCCTCGTTCAACAAATATACTCAATCCACACTATTCGCTGATTCCATATATGAGAGTTGGCCTATTTGCTAAAATGCATTCATAACTCCCAAATCAATACTCAGGGTGTTTTCATGATCATTTGTAGACCTGCTCAGGGCAGCAAAAAATTTGAATTGCCCGATGTATTGTACACGTTCCCAGCTGAGGTCATACAGGGCAACGCTTCACCTTCTTGTTTCAGCTCTTGTACTGTATACAAGTATCCTTTTTGCTGTCCACTTAGTGCCACATTTTTGGGCTTTTCTTGGTGATTTTGCTGTTTAAATTGGCCCCCCAGTGCAGTGCTGAAGTGCTGTCTAGTGTTCCTAAGCTCAAGGAAGCTGGGTTTGCCTTATGGAGGCAATGTGTGCCTCAGATATGCTTCATTCATCATGACCTGTAGTGCTGTTGGTCATGTTCAAGGTCAATGAATCAACAATACATATTAATTAAAGTGTCTTTAAACAGACACACACATAAAACAAGGTTATATATTGATCTATTGATGTTTCGACCAGAGGCTCAAAGGAACCTAACTTTGTGCTTCCTCTAGGAGCTATGGCTCAGTACTTGCTAAATCAGTGTTTGCAGCAACTTTCCAGAACTTAACTTCCTCAGACAATGAGAATGGACTGTACCTGGTGCGTGCCCACCAGGTGCCAGGCCCCATGGGAGGTGCGGAGTCTACAAACAAAGGATTTTTCAAATCTCTCTCTCTAGCGCATGCACACAGGCTCTCCTGCAAGAGCCATCAGGACTAGAGGATCCTTTGACAGCCAACACATCATCCGCAATCGGGAGTTCAAGAGCCCACTGAAAGGGACTGTTCTCATTCTGTTTCTCGGTCTGGTGTGCTGAGTGTACGCAAGTTCATTGAGCTGCACACAAGTGATCTATGCATGTCTCTGCGTGTACATTATTCTTCAATAAAAAGTAAACACACACATCCACCAAAACCCCTCTAACATAGACTCACCAAGTGCTTGACAGTAACCAGGAAGAAAAGTCTAGCCCCTACCCACATAGAGAAATGAGGCAAGTGTGCACCATGGAGCTGTTTCCACTGCGATTAGTCAAGGTACCCAAGGATGCCCTGAGAACGACTTCGCCCTCGCCAGCAGACCCTCCTCATTCTGGTGACTTCCCCTGTGTGTGTCGAACACACCCTGGGGTCCTGGCCCCACCTGCCTTCACTGCTGCTTCCTCCACCCTGCCCCTTCCCTCCCTCCTCCAGAGGCTTCCCTCCTGCTGCCTCCACTTCCTCTCCTAAGCGGGACTCTACAACTCAGACAGGGCAGGGAATGGCCTCTCTACACACAGACTTACTTTACAGCCTCATGGTGAGATGGAGATCTTGGGAGGGACAACTGCTGTGTCTGGGAGCCTCTTTCCCAGCCACCAGCATGGGGCTTCCAGGACCCAACTGTCCCCACCCTCTCCCCGGCTCCAGGTCAGGAGGCGCCACTGGGGCCCCTCAGCCAGCTCCCCGCTTCCCCAGGCCAGGCTCTCTGTGGTTGGAATTTCCCAGTGGGTACTCAGAAACCCGCCTTTCCCTGACCCACATATCTCTTCTCACACAATCTTCATATCCACATGGCAGGGAAAAAAGTCACCATTGCTTTAAATGGCCCTGGCAGCCCGTGTATGTCACAGAGGGTAAGGGCCAGTGGGGGCCAGCGAGGGGCCTTCTTCCTCCTGTCATGGACAGTCTCTGTGAGCATCTCACACTCACTCATCCACATAGTGCACGCTCAGTCAAACAACGGCAAGAACTAGCAGCACATCGCAGTTTTATAACTAAGCCAGTCCAGGTGAAAAGGCCACTGAAGTCAGAGAGCTTCCCAATGGCAGTGTGGACAGGGGCCTTGCGACTCAGCTTACTCATCTGGGGGCTATGGTCAGTCCTTGTCCCGGGGCAGGAGTTTGCTCCGGTCTCCCAGATGGGGGCCTGGGGTCTGCTTTGTTTGTTCTTATATCTCCAGCTATACTTGTTTTAGGGCTCTGTTGCGCACAGGTAGCACTTGGGAGAAGGCATTCATACAGAAAAATCATGTGTGAATCACATCTGGATTTGGTTACATGGAGCAAGGCCAGGAATCTTGTAGCCCACGTGCAGCCACGTTTATTGGTGGCACCCCTAGGGGCAGATGCTTTGCCTGGCTCTTTTCCTGACTTCCCATGCAGCTGCCCAGCACTTGGCACATCAAGGCTGGCAGACATCCCAGGGTGGCCCCCACATCTCACAGTGGAGACCCCCGGGGAGCCAGGGCTGAGCTCACAGGGACAGAGTTGTTGGTGAAGGAGCTGGGTTGAAAGCACATTTGCTTAACTGCCACTGTCTGTGCAACTAAAACCAGGAGCACAATTCACAGCTGCAAAGATGTGGAAACAACCCAAGTGCCCATCAATACATGAGTGGATTAATAAAGTGTGGCGTATGTATACCATGCAGTTCTACTCAGCCACAAAAAACAACGGTGATCTAGCACTTCTTGTATTACCCTGGATAGAGCTGGGGCCCATTCTACTAAGTGAAGTATCATAAGAATAGAAAAACAACCATCTCAAGTGGCCAAAAGAGAACAGTAATCTATTTCAGGGATGGCCCTTGTAGCTAAGGGTTATTCAGCATCCTTTTTTAGAGCACTATCATATTCAATATGACCCTCTCAACCCTCCTTGTAAAGTAAGGACTTTTCCAATCCCCATTTAAAGCACAGGACCACAGAGTCTCCTGGAGTAAAGTGACCTGTTTAGGGTCACTCAGCCAATAAGTAACAAAGCTGGGATTTGAACACAGACCTTTTGACCTCTTACCTTCATTCACTACATCACATACCATCTCATATTAAGGGCTGTGACCCCACAATTTTCCAACACAACCACTCCCCCCCCGCCATTATAGCACACTCACGGAGTGGCAAACAACACAGTTATTCGACCTGGGCACTGCTGACGTGCTGGGCCGGACGATCCTCTGTCGTGGAGGCTGTCCCGAGCGCTGTAGGATGTTCACATCTCTACCTGCCAGATGCCTGCAGTATCTACACCCCTCACCCTCCCCACGCTTATGACAAACATGTCTCCAGACACTGCCAGTGTCTTCTGGGGGACAAAATTGCCCCCAGTTGACAACCACCACAGTCAAGCATAAAAGTGAGGAGTGGCGGCTACAGAGTTAGTCTGAGTGGCCCCAAACTCTCCTCCAGTTTAGTACTCCGTGCCTTTGGGCAACGCTTCGATCTAAGTTTCAGCTTTCCTACTTATTAAATAGGACTCTTATTGGAAGCTAATATGTAAAGTATTGAACATGACACTTGGCACTTAGAAAGTGTCTAATATACAACAATTAGCTATTGTTGAAATTATTTATCCATTTACTAAATGGGTAAATCTGCTGCAGACCCTGACTTCAGGAAGCTGACATAGGGAAGGAGACAGACGTACAGACAGAAAGGGAAAGTATTATGGTGCCTTGACACCCAAGACATTTTTGGGAAGAATGAAAGCTTTACAGGGTCTAAGAAAGATGCTATTGGCTAATGACAGCCCTGAAACGGTGCATTATCTGCATCAGTGCTGTCCGGTAGAACTTTGTGATGATGGAAATGTTCTCTGTGCTGTCAACTTGTCATATGTGGCTCTTGAGCCCTTGAAATGTGGCTTGTGTGACTGAGGAACTGAATTTTTAGTTTAATTTCAACGTATTTAAATTTACATTTAAACAGCCACATGCAGCCAGTGGTTCCATGTCAGACAGCGCGGACCTGGATCCTCTCTACTCTAAGCGTAGTTTGTGGACCAGCAGTGTTGTCATCATCTAAATCAGATTCACAGCTGCCCTACAGCAGGGCTTCTCAATGCTGGCCACACATCAGAACCACATGGGCGCCTTTAACACCCTCAATGCCCGGGACTCACCTGGGCCACTCCACCTGGCCAACTCTACGGGCGGGGGGTAGCCTTCCATGTGACCCCAATGTGCAGCCAGCACTGCTAACTGCTGATCTCAATGCTTCTCTGAGCTTCTGCCCAAGGGAACCTTGAAGAGAGGGTGTCCCCTTTCCGGCTAATACAAAATGCTCAGCTGATGAGATGGCCCAGTTCTCTGAGAACTGGGCTGACTCCCTGGACCCCCCTCCAGGCCTGGTGGGCCCTCCTTTAACCAGCAGAGCCCTGGCCCCCAAGACACTCATCCCCAGGCGTGGCCACGTCATGTGCCCGCAGTCCCTGTCCCAGGCCTCGCCTCCTGCCATGTCCTCTGGCTTTCGGGAACCTGTGTCCTCTGCCCTGCTCAGACAAGCCTGGAGTACTTGCCCCTTTGTCATGAAGACACTGCCTCCTTTTCTTCAAACCCATTTCTCTTCTGAGCCCTGGGGTGGGCACACAGGGGACTTCAGCCCCTTGAACGGAGTTAATGGTTGCCCTGGAGAAAACACTGAAGCCGTCCCTCTGCAGTGGCACCAGTGCAGCTGACAGAGCATGGGGTTTATTTCTCACTGCTTATCTGTCCCTAGGAGTGTGCTGCACGCACAGGTTCTGGACAGAGCAAAGCACTGCTCAGTCCTGGCCTCCCACAGTCCCCCTGCCCCAGTGGAGACTAGAAGACTCCCAGTACCTTCCTTGTCTTTCTCAGCAGTCACCATGGTCACTTTGGTTATGATTAGTTTTAATTCACTTATTAGAACTTGTCGCCTCTGAGCTGGGTCAGGTTAGGTCCACTTGAATGCAGGGTGTCTGGGCTGGGTTAGGGATTCCTTTCCCAAGGGCTGGGGGGTCCAGGAAAGAGGAGAGATGGGGAGGATCATCAGAGCTCTCCTTAGACTGGCACCTGTCACAGTCTTAGTGGCTTTTCCCATCTGGGCCTGGCAGACACCTGAAACTGATTCTAGGGGATTCCTGTCTACCACCGGGCTTCTCTGCTGTGACTCTGCTCCATGGTGTCCCCTTGTCTTTTTAGCTGCTTCTGAAATAGTCCTGTGGGAGTCCCCTGGTAGACTCTGGGTGAGGGAAGTTCCCCTGGTCCCATCCCCGCTGAGCTGGGGGCTCCCAGAACTGCAGCTGTGCTCTCCAAATCTCCTTTATTCCTCCCTCTATCAGTGTACATCCCCAGGTGGGGTGGTGGGTGGCCGGCGACTCTCGGCAGATTCTGCACACATGCGCTCTCTGGTGTCTTACATCTACGCGTTGGTGCTTCGTTCAAAACCGGGACGAGGAGAACCCCATTCTCACATAGCGTGCTGTGCAGCTGAGATGAGGATATTTTGGTATATGCTTAGGAGATATGACTGTACTCTACAAACCATAGCATATTTTGCAGTTAAAATGCTTTTGCTGCCCTGTGTACCATTATTAGTAATAACCTCATATTACAAGGAAAAAATTATGACTCAGAACTTAAGAAACTCAACTTGATACGAATCCCACAGACCCTGACGGTGCTCTTCAGAGTAAAACCTCCCAATCCATGCTCTTCCATCTCACTCCCCAGCCCCCTGCCTGGCTTGCTTCCTTCCCTTGTCCCTGTCCTGGTCATGCAAACACAGGCTGGCCCAAGGACCCCCGTTGCAGGCCAGGAGCTCCTGGGCACAGGTACAGGGGCTCAACGGAGGAAGAAAAACCCTGGACACGCTCAGGAGCTATTAATAGTTCAGGGCTGAGGTGCAGTGAGTTCAACACAGGCAGAGGTGTGTGCAGAGTGCCAGGAAGCCGGCAGCAGGGGTGGGGCTGGAGGAGACAGCAGAGGGAGTGGAGGAGTGGCTGATGAACTTAGAGAGGCAGAAATGTCAATTTGGGCCAGAATCTAAAAAGCCTTAAATGCCTTACCTAGGAGTTTGAGCTTTATTTTCTATGTGATGGGAAGGTGTCGAGAGTTTTTAGAGGAAAGCTGCACGGTTACACCCACGACTTGGGAAGAGAGGGTGAGAAGAGAGTTGGAGGGAGGAGGTGCTGTAGGCATCAGGGTAACAAGGAGACTGCTGTGGGGACAGGCAGGATGAGGTCACTGCACATTAGGGTGATCACAACTTGCTCAACAACACGTTCAACACTACTGACATTTTTCATCCATCAGACTGGAGGGGAAAAAAAACCCAAACTGATGACACCTAGTACTGATGAGGAGGTGGAGAAACAGTCTCTATCCTGCTGGAAGAAGTGTAAACCGGAGAACCTTTACGGAGAGTAATTTGAAGTTCTCTATTCAATTAAAAATGCACATGCCCTGAGAGCCAGGAAATCCACTTTTAGGACTGTATCCTAGAGAAACAACAGTGTGAATACATAGGGACAATACTGCAGCGCTGTTAGCAAGAGGAAAAAACCTCAAAACGAGTAGAATGCCCTTCAGGATGGGAACATTAAATAAAATATGGTACACACACTGTGCAGTCCTTTAAAAAAGGGCAACTCGTCTGATCAAAAAAGATGTCCAGGCTTTATTGTGGAGTGAAAATATCAAATTGCAAGCCAAGATGCATAGCATTTTTCTGATTAAAAGAAAGGATTCGTGTGCCTGTGTTGCGTGTCCGTACTGACATGGTTTGACTACAGTATGCATGGGAAAGGCTTGGGATGAACCTGTTAGTGGTATAATGGTATCGCATCAGGGTTTTAATTTGTGTTTCCCCAATGGCTAGTGATGTTTGCATGTGCTTATTGGCCATCTGTATACCCTCTTTGGTGAACTGTCTGTTCATGTCTTTTGCCCATTTTCTAATTGGTTTGTTTTACTGTTGATTTTTGAGACTAAATTCTATATAAATACTAGTCCTTTAGTGAAATGTGGTTTGCATATATTTTCTTGCATTCTGTCTTTTCACCCTCTTAACAAGGTCTTTTGCAAAGCAAACATTTTTACTTTTAATACAGTCCAACTTATCAAATTTTCCTTTTATAGATCATGCTTTCATATCAAGTCTAAGAACTTTTTGCTTAGCCCAATGTCCCAAATATTTTCTGCTGTTTGTTTCCTAAAAGTTTTATAGTTTTCATTTTACATTTAAGTCTGTGACTCCCTGAGTTAATTTTTGTATATGATATGAGACTTAGGTCAATGCTCGTACTTTTGTTCCTATGCTCCAGAACCACTGAGCTGTGATGTACAATTTGATAATATTTTGTTAAGGATTTTGCATCTAAATTAATGATGGATATCAGTCTATAATTTCCTGTGTTGTTTTTAATTCTGGCATTTTAGACATGCTGCCCTCAAAATGAGCTGGGAAGTGTTCCTTCTTCTATTTTTGCATGAGACTGTGTATAACTGGTGTTTTTTTCTTTCTTAAATGTTTGGTAGAAAATACCAGTGAAACCATGTGGGCCCGGAGTTTTATTTTCTGGAAGGTTGTAAACTATAGATTTTATTTCTTTAACAGATACATGATTTTTCAGTCTACCAATTTCTTCTTAGTAAGTTTGATAGCTTGTGTCTTTCATAAAATTGGCCCTTTTTGCCTCATTTGTCAAATTTATGTGCATAGAATTGTTCATACTGTTCCCTTATCATTTTAATGTCTGTGGGTCAGTAGTGATACTCCCCAATGTTGGTAATTTGTGTATTTTGGTCAGGCTGGCTAGAGATTTACCATTTTAAAATGGTGTTTTTAAAAAGGGTATTTTAAAAGGGTGTTTTAAAAATTTATCTTTTGGTTTCATTATTTTTTCTATTATTTCTATATTTTCATTTTCATTTATTTGCTCTTAACTTTATTATTTCTTTCCTTCTTGCTTTGGGTTTAGTTTGCTCTTATTTTTCTAGTTTCTTAAAAGTGGAATCTTAAATTGTTGCTTTCAAGCCTTTTTTCTTTCTAATATGATTAAATGCTATAAATTTCCCTGAGTATCACTTTCTCTGCATTCCTGAAATTTTAATACATTGTATTTTCATTTTAATTCAGTGTTCTAATTTCCCTTGAGACCTCTTCTTTGACCCATGTATTATTTAGTGGTGTAGGGTTTAATTTCAAGTATTTGATGTTTTTTTCAAATATCCTGCCAGATAGCTTTCAGACATGTTATCAAATTGTTGTTTAATTCGTTAAGGGCAGAGAACAAGCTTTAAATAATTTCAATTCTTTTGAATTTAATAAAGGCTGTTTAGTGACTTAGAATATGGTCTATCTTCGTGAATGTTCTGTGTGCGCTTGGAAAGAACATGCATTTTGCTGTGGTTGGTGGTGTGTTCTATAAATATCAATTAGGTCAAGCTGGTGGATGATGCTGTTCAAGACATCTATATCCTTCTTGATTTTCTGTCTGCTACTTTTCTTTACTACTAAGGGAGAAGTGTATCAAAGTTTCTATGTTACTGTGGATTCACCTATTTTTCCTTTCGGTTCTCTCAGTTTTTGCTTCATGTATTTTGAAGCTCTGTTGTTAGGAACATGCACATTTGGATTGTTATGCATTCTTGGCAAATTGACCATTATCAGTTCACCAATATTACTAAAATTATCATCACATAATTTTCCATTTTATCCTTATAATTGTCCCTTTCTTGAAGTCTTCTTTGTGTGATATTAATATAGCCACTACAGCTTTTCTAGTTCTAAAATTCTATTTTTTTAACAGAGAATTCCTATCTTCTCATTCATTTCAAGAGTGCTCACTCTTACTTCTTGGAACATGGTATAATAGCTGCTTTAAAGTCTTTGTTGAAAATAATTTTAACATTTGGATCCTCTCAGGGTTGGTGTTCATTGATTGCCTTTTTTCATGAGAATTTTTTATGTTTTCTTGGTTCTTTGTATATAGGATAATTTTGGTTCATATTCTAGATGTTTTGAATATTATGCTGAGACCTATTAAAATCCTCAAAGGTTTTGTTGTGCTGATTCTAGTTAATTTCCTGCACGAGCAGCTCAGGGATGCGCCTAGGACTTTATACACAGATTTAAAGGATTCCTGTTTCAGGCTTCTCCTTTCTGTAACTCCCACCACCAAGGTTCCCTGGCTAGGAAGCCGGCATTTAGCTTCTCTGCACTGTGGCACACTGCTGTGACTGGGACCATGGTGGGGCAGAGTGGCAAGAGAAAGGAGGCTACGGGGCCACCAACCACCACACCTGTCACTGTTGTCTGTGCTATGCGGGAGTATAGCATCATCATTGGGTTTCTCCAGGGATAGTGTCTGGAGAGTCAAAAGGGCTCTGACCCATAGGTGCTGCTGTTGGGGGAGGCAGGTGCCTCTTTGCTGGTGCTCATTTGGAGTAGAGCTGAAAGGGTTAAAGGAGCTCTGCCCTGCAGAGGGTACTGCTACCACCTTCAGCAGGGTGAGGGGTGGGCCACTTCATTACTGGTCCTCATCTTGAGTAGGGCTGAGAGTCAAGAGTTCTGCTCCACAAGGGACACTATTGCCACTGCCACCAAGGCAAGCAATTCCAGCTTGTTGCTGGCATTTGCCTGGCATAGGAATGAAAGAATCAAAAGAACTCTGTCCACCAAAAGAACGCTGCCACCAAGAGGGGTTTGCTGCTGCTTTTTTGCTGCTGGAATCCTCCTGGAGTAGGACCAGGACTGTCGAACAAGCTCTGTCCTGCAGAGATTGTTGGTACCACCAAAAGTAGGGTGAGGAAGTGCTACTTCACTGCTCACACTTGCTGCCAAGTCATCGCTAGGGTCCTGCCGTACCTGCCCAGTGCATCAGCTCTTATCCACCTTTCAGAGTCCTCTGATATTTACTTGATGCATGCTGCACAGCGTCTTAAGTTGCATTAATATCAGTGGAAGAGACAGGGTGATGTGTGTTTACTCCAGCTTGGTCAGAACTGCAAGTCCCTTTTTATGCAATTTTTTAAGCAGCGGGATAATACGGTGATTTTCCTATCATTTTTAGGCCTTTCAGAATTGTTCATATAAAATATTTTTAATGATTCTGAGGTTTCTGGCTTGAGTAGGTGCACAGACAGGGTACTGGGAAGGAAAGAGAATGGGGTAGGGGAGGCATTGGTGAATGGAATTATGAACATTGAGGTTGCTCACAGGGGTGCTCACAGATGGGCAGGTGGTGCTGCGGCCGAGGGAGTCAGGGAAGAGAGAACCTCAGTAAACAGGTGGAATCTGTGACATGTCTTGTGTGAGTGCAGCTGAGGACAGGTCACTGCACTGGGAGGCTTGCAAGGATAAGACGACACATATAGTTGAAGAGCACAGGAAAGGTGGGGAAACAGAGGCCACACTGTTGATGACACTCAGGAAGGGACTGTGAAAGGAAGGATAAGGCTAAAAAGAAATGCACATGTGAACAAAGTTGGTTTTCTTTAAAAATTCAAGATATATGTGGGTATTTATCCAAAAGAACTGAAATCAGGGTCTCAGAAACATCAGTACTCCATGTTCACTGCGGGCACTATTCAAAAATAGCCAAGATGTGGAAACAACCTAAATGGCCTTAGATGGATGAGTGGATGAGGAAAATGTGGCATATACATAAAACAAAACATTACTCAGCCTTAGAAAGGAAGGTAATTCTGCACTATGCAGCAACATGGATGAACCTTGAGGACATTATGCTAAGTGAAATAAGCCAGTCACAGAAGGATAAATACTACGTGATTACTCTTATATGTGGAATCTAAAATAGGGGGGTCTCAGAAAAATAGAAAAATAGGGGGGTCTCTAAAATAGCGGAATTCATAGAATCAAAGAGTGGAATGGCGGTTGCTAGGAGCTGGAGGGATTGGTGAAATGGGGAGTTAACTAATCAGTTATGTAGGATACCTAAGTTTTGGAGATCTGCTGTACGACACTGTGCTTACAGACAACAATACTGGATTGTACATTTAAAAATTTGTTAAGAGGGTAGATCTCATGTTATGGGCTCTTACTATAATAAAATAAAATTTTAAAAAATTCAAGAGGTATTAATATATTTTTAGCATGATACCAAAAAAAACCCAAAAAACAAAACAAAAAATCCCCAACAACTTGTATTCTACCCAAATGAACTTTACTATATCTGAACTAACCGAGTCATCAGAGAAAGGTGGCAGTCTCTTTCAGTTCCTTTCCTCCAGAAAATGCCTCTGACATCCAAATACAAGGTGGCCATCTATCTACACTCCCCCATGGCATCCAGCTACGGCCTCCTCTGTCTAGTAAGCTCCTGAGAGTGAGTTCCACATGCCTTTCCTATCTTTTGGGGCCAGCACAGTGCTTGCATATGGGAGAAGTACATTAAATATTTGTTGAAAGAATAAATGCATGAATAAGTGCCAGAGTCTAGAAAAGGGTCACAGACTGGGGTGTGTCACTTTGTCACCAGCCCTGTCTAAAGGAACCAAGCTTGGATTAGAGGCCAATGCTGGTTGTCAAATGAGGTCCCCAGGGGAGAATGGCAATTTGTTGATCTACCCTCCACAACACCAATGTGACCATGACTTTGTAAAGAATAAATATCACACCTGTGTACCCAGAGACCAGACAGACTGGAGGGAAAGGTCAACAGGGTAACATCTAGAGAATGGTCTTAAGAGTGATTATTTTTTTCTATTTACTTCACAAATTGTACAATTTTTCCACAAGATCCTCTAATTTCTTTGTCCTCAACCTAACCCTGTGTGCAGAAAGCTGCTTTCTGACTTGGAATTTAGACTCTGGAAGGGACTGGCCCAGCAGGAGGATGCAGCGTCCTGCACAAATGGACAAGGCTGATTACCCTGGGCCATTTATCTCCTAGGACCTAGGATAGACTGGCAAATTGTGGACCAGGTCAACACACAGGTCTCCTCTGTGTGGAGGAGCACAGATATGGTACTGGACTTTGTAGTGACCGCTCCAAAATGGTCCCTGTGAGGCTCAGCCCCTGAAGCAAGCTGGGCTCCGCTGTTTATGACAATCACCATGGCACTTCCCTCTGCTGAAGGGTTTCTCCATTCCTCCAAAGAAGGGACACAGGGTGTGGAAGAGGGGAGGAGGAATAGGCAGGAGTGCTGGGGACAAAGCAGCCTGAGTCTCCGAGGCAGAACCACCACGCACCCATCTGAGAGCTCCAACAATCTGGCTTTATGGTGTGTGCCCTGGAGGGAGAAGTGGGGAGACAGCAGACCCTCTGCGAGCTCCAGGCAAGGTACTTGCCACCCGTAAGATAATAAACAGCAATAATTAGGTCTTTCCGGAAAATACAGTAATAATGTTATTAAAACTTTTATTATCTGTGTGTTTTATATGACTTGAATTGCCTCCAGCTAATATAATTTGGGAGCAATAAGGATGACAGTAGAAGTAACAATAATAAATGAAACTGTAAACAGATCCAGTGTCTAGGGAAGGACTGGGGGCAGCTTCACTGTTGGGGCCTGACAGCACAGACCTCGAGAGTCTGCTCCGCTGTGCCTGAGGTGGCGCCTCAAGGTCTAGTTGAGACCAGGCACTAGCCCTGCCCTGTCCTTCTAGTACCACCCCCTGGGAGGGTTGGTTCCCTGTAGAAAGTGGGCAATTCCTCCCCTCCTCTCTTTGCATTCAAATGAAAATCATTACCCATGTCTGTTAAAGTAACCTAGTTTTTTTTTTCACTTTGGGACTCATCTAATTCTATTATTTCTGTGGCTGAAAGAATGTTATTAAACATAGATGGACAAGACAATTCTCTTCTACTGTTTAAGCAAAGGTGTTAAATAAAAACTACATTACATTTTATCAACCAAAGAAAAATGCACAAGGTCTTTAACTATAGACCATCCCAGGTGTTTGATAGTGAAGAAAGCCCCACTTAGGCAGAAGTTATACATAATTAAGGGGCTAAGCATCACCCTCTGAGGCTTCTTTTTGAGATCTGACTATGAACCTGAGTATCCTGTTCTTAAGTTCCATCCATTCAGCAAGCCCTGGAGAGACATTTCTAATTCCAGGCCGTGACAGTGGACGGTGCTGATGCCAGGGTTTCATGTGCACAGAGCAACTCCTTCCTCCCTTGCTTTTTCAACGGACTTTTGAATCACTCTACAGGAGCTTGCAATAACCTCTTGGGAAATTTGCAGAGTGGATCATCAGCTACAGCTTGAACCTCCTGCAGAACTCCCTCACTGATTATCCTAATGCAGTGGCAGCAACAAAAATCATGGCTGAGCTGAGGGGCCCTCAGGTCAAGAGGGCCACACATGCAGGCTCTTAGGAACTACCTGAATCCTTGGATGTCACCATAGGAATTTAAAGCACTTTATATACTATACTTTTACTAGCTTTCCAGGAGGGATTCAGGAAAGATTAGAAGATCCTTGGATCTGTTTTTATGTTGTTTTGTATGAGTTAATTTTCCCTCCTGTGTGTGCATCTTCCTTTTGGGGTACAGGATTCCCTGAGAACCACTAGGTTCTGTTTCCTCTTGGGCCCACAATGCAGTGCTTAAGCAGAGTCCTGGATTTCTAGTAGCCACTTAAAATAACCTGAAACATGTTTTAAAAAATAAAATTTGCTACAAAAAAACTTCTCTCGAAGGCCCTCATCGCATGCACACACAACTCATTTGTGCAGTTTCATTTTCTGGCACACAGATTTCCATTAATCAAAGAAACCAGCAAGGAATGATTCTTCAGTTCTTCTGCAAATACCCATTTCCAACAGCTCTCTCATTTCATCTGAAAACACTATAAATAAGAAGTGACAAATGTCAAAGACAGACAAAGGTCATTCTTCTCTCTGCTCGTGTTAAAAGACAGTTACTTTCAAAGATTCTTACATTCTGCACCAATCTTAACACCAGCTCCCTTTTGGGACAGGAAGTAAATGTCCATCCTCTTGAGGGGCTTACCTTTTACTGAGACTTGTGACTCCAACATATGGGATGCCTTCCATGTGAGGCTGGGCCATGTGAACCTGATTATGAAATGGGAGGAATTTCTTCCTTGGGTGAAAAAGGTCACAGGGACAATAAGGGATATCGGGGAGAGATGCTTCATTTATAGCCAAGAAGTATAATAGCTTAGGCCCTGGAAGAACTTGGGACTTTGCTGAGTTTCTCAGAAGAAAAGCAGGAGGAAACTTGGAGCGATTCACTGAGGGTTCCATCTTCTCCCAGGGAATATGCTACAACGTCATTGTTTACATTTCCCTTGTTACCTGATGTCTGCACTCCTGATTCCTCTGTACTGACACAAAATCCTGGTATCATTTTCCCTTCTCTCTATTCCCTACTCTTAATCAAACAGGTCAGTGGTACTAAGAGGAATTTTGACTCCTTCTTCCAATTCTCCAGCAACAAAGTTTGTACCTAGAGTGGATGTCAAGCAAGATATGTCAACTAATATGGATGTCTCCACTGCTCTGCCCTTCCCTGATACCCTCAGCGGGCTCTTACCAGCTCCCCTGCGCAGCGACCTCTTCTCCTTCCTGGGCTCCGGCTCTCTCGGGCTGGCATCGGGGGGCGCAGGCGAATGCGGCAGGGTGAGGCTCTGCAGGAGCGGCTTCCTGGGCAGGGGTGGTTTGGAGCTGGGCTGCTCAGGTGATCGGGCCTTCCCCTTTCCTTGGTCACTAGGGGACCTGGCACCTCGAAGAGCCGGGGCTGTCCCGAGGTGACATTTCTCATCTTTCGGAAGCAAAGTCAGTCCTCCTTTATCTAACCTGACCTCAGCACTGTATCTTTTCATCCCTCTTGCCTCCTGGGTGGAGCTGTCTCGGTATTTGAAAGACAGGGAGGTGGACCGGAGCTTGACAGGGAAGGGGTTTCTGTCCTCACCCGGGGACGGCTCCTGGGCGACCGGGCAGGGCTCTCTCAAGCCTGGCGTGGTCGGGCCAGCCACTCTGTCCCCTGAGTCCTGAGAGTCACACTCCGCTGGCTTCTGAGGGTCAGGTTTCCTGCTCTGGGGCTCGGGAGGCCCCTGGAGGTCGTCGAGAGCAGCCTCGCTCCTCCAGGCCGGGCCGCTCCTCCCCAGGGGCAGGCGGCCGGTGGACGCGCCGGGATGCTCCGGTAGGCGGGAGCTGCCTGGGCGTGGCCGCCCCCGGCATGAGGACACCGAGAACTTCTTCACGCCCCGCGCCTCGCCGCCCCCTCTCTCGGTTTTCCGCTCTGGCGCTGCCCTGTCTCCCTGTGGGGACTCGACCTGCTCAGCTGTGGGGCGCTCCGCTGGGGCGGCCTCTCTGTCCAGGACGCAGGGTCCGGGCTCCCTCAGAGGCGACCCCGCGGGGGACCCACTGAGGCCTGTGCTGGCGGCCGACGCCCTGCGCTTCAGGCAGCTCTTGGGCGGTGGCGGGCTCGGGCTGGGGGCCGCTGGGGGGTCTTTCCCCGCTCCCTCGGGCTCCGGCACCTCCAGTGTCAGCACCACTTCTTTTGGGACATCTTGGTCTGGGACATCTTGTTTTGAGACATCTTGGTCTGAGACATCTTGGTCTGGGATATCTTGTTTTGAGACATCTTGGTCTGGGACATCTTGGTCTGGGACATTTTGTTTTGGGACATCTTGGTCTGGGACATCTTGGTCTGGGATATCTTGGTTTGAGACATCTTGGTCTGGGACATCTTGGTTTGGGACATCTTGGTCTGGCCTGTCTGGACCAGCTGGAGTCTCCAAGGTGACTATGATGACAGTCTCAGGAGGTGTTGTGTCCTCCTCAGGGACATTAGCAGCTAATGGACTTGAGGCATCTTCAGAAGCACAAACCCCCTCCTCAGCTGCATCTGCGGCCTGGGGGCTAGGGCCTGTGCTGGACGGCACCTCCTCCTGGGGGCTTGGGTCTGTGCTGGACAGCACCTCCTCCTGGTTCTCGCTGTTGGGACTAGGGTGCAGTGAGCCTTCTGGAAGAGAAGGGGACTCCACACTGGTGGCGGGGACTGACGTGGGCTCAGTGACCTCTGGGGTGGCCGGGCTGCTAGAGGGCTCATGCCCAGGGGAGCTCCCCTCCTCCATGCTGGCACTGAGTGCCGGGGAGTGCTGCAGGCGGGTGCGTCTGGCTCGGGCCCCTCCAGGCTGCAGCAAGGTAGCCCGTGGCCCAAGCCCAGGGCCTCTGTCTAGCACCACGTCTTGCTGCACAGAGCTGGGGCTGTCTTCCTTGAGGACTTGGGGTAATGGCTTCTCCTCAAATTCCTCCTCCTCTAGGGTCCATGTCAGATCACTCAGGCATTCAGACTGTGCACGCTGAGAGCAATAAAGATAGAAGAAATTGTCACTACAGCAAATATGAGGAAGCTATGACCTCCCTGTTTTCTTCAAGGTTTAATATGGTTTAGAAAGATGCATGTAAGAGACATACCCACGAAGGTAATTTTTCTCAATCCCTCCCTACTGGTCTACTTGGAATCCTGGCTCCCAAGTTCAGCAGAACAGTGGCAGCTATGCCCTCAAAATAAATGTGGCTTACAGCCCATCTGGCGGAGCCTCAAAACCAGTAGACTAGAAAGTGAGGCAAAGGGAAGGGGACTGATGGTGGTTGGGTGTCTGCCACACTTTGTGTTCTGCACTTATTTCATTTAATCCTCGGTTCATCCCAGTGAGGAAGCGTTTGTCATTCTATTTTTGCACTTGCGAACCAGGAGCTCAGAGAGGTTGATACCTTGGTCAAGGTTGAGCCAATAGGAGGCCCAGCTAAATAGCTGGCGCTTGCCCTATGACCCCGAGTTCCTCCAAGCCAGTCTCCCTAGTCAACACTCTTTAGGGATGTGCCCTCATAGCAAAGCCAGACTGGTTTTCCTAAAAGATGCTTCTGCTCACGTCAAACACAGTCGATAGATAACCATAGTCTATAGGATAAAACCCCAAATTTTCAGCTAAATTTAAAGTCCTATATTCTCCGGTCTTAAGTTGTTCTTTCCACTACCTACTCAGGTCCAATCAAGACCCCAATGCTGTGCCAGACACTTGGCCTGAGTGACTGCTGGGCTCTCCCCAACACCTCCAGGATGCTCCACCAGCACCAAGGCCTGTCTCAAACTCTGCCTGCTACAGAGGAGGTCTCGCCTGCCCCCTGCAGCCACCATCGCCCTTGTCTGGCCTCCTGAAGCTCTGCTGGCTTGACAACCATACACTACCTTGTGATACTTTTCTTCTGAAAGATTCTAGAATTCAGATTCTAGTCCAGCTTCCTCCTTCTTGTCACAAAGTCAGTTCCTGCTCTCTCACGAAGGGAAGGAGATCAAGGTAGTCACGAATCAGTCAAAAGTAATATGTGAAAATGACCAAAAGGTTGAGAGTGTCGAAGTTGATCTTTTTTTCATGTCATTAGACCCCAAGAGTCACCCAGGCTGTTCCTCTCTCCTTCCGTTTTTTAAAGTAGAAAATGTGACACTCAGGGGTGTATTTGCAACAGGGTTTTTTGTTGTTGTTTGTTGTTATTCTAACACTTTTCAGTTGGTATCTGCTTGCTAAGAGAGCACAAGATGACGGGGATGTTTGTGATAATACCTAAGCTAACTCTTGCCAACATGCACAACCCTATTCTTTTGGGTTTGAAAAGAGGCAGATGTGCAAAGAAATCTACAGCAGAAGAATTTTCAAAAGCTGTAGGTTCTTGACATTGCGTGTCACTGATCGTTTGCTGCTACAGGAAACTGTTGATGTGGAAACATTTTTAGGATGTGGGTCATGTCTTAAAACTGTCAGTCACAGAACCCACAAAAGGCAGCAGAGGGTGCAGCGTGGCCACTCTTTCCCACCCTTGGGGCAGTTAGGGAGCATCTGAAAGCAACTTGATCCCTGAGAGGGGGCCAGAGAGCCCCTGAAATCCTGAGCGGCACCAGCCCACTGCCTCCAGCCAAAGCACCTATTTTGTCCTGGCTACTTCATCAACACCCCAAAATTGTGTTGCGAGGGAAGGACAGAGGAAATTAGCCTGTGAGTGTCTTTTTCTCTGTGGCCAGGCTGGTCACATAACCTGCTCCTCGCTGTCTCCTGGAGTGAGGTGTCTTGGTCTCGGTCAGGCAAGAAAGATGGTAACAACCCTATGTGGACCCTGAAACCACTGGTACCACAAAGCCGAAGTATTCCATGAGCCAGTTTCTCAGCTTCTAGGACTGTGAGGTGGCGATGTCCCCAGGCAGTGTACCCAAAGAGGTGTCTGTCCTTACACAGGCAGGATCCCCATGCTACTAAGTAGTAGGTACTTGCTCAAGGCAGGTGTTCACTCCAGTGGTTCAGCTTCTTCTGTCATTCACTCATTCATTCTTTCATTCATCCATTCAACAACTCTGTGACTAGCATTGGTCTAGGAGCTAGAAGTACAGCTGGGCCAGTCTCAAAGGAGACTGACAACAACCAGTGGGCACATACGTTTACAAAGGTCACCGTGGTGTGTGGCAGGTGCTCTGAAGGAAGCGAATGATCAGGCTGAGCCCCTCTGGGGAGAGGACCTCTGGGCTGAGACCCCAAAGTGGAGAAGCAGCCAGCCCAGAGAAGAGCATCTGGGCAGGGAATACAGCAGTCCCAAGGCCCAAGGCCAGAGACAGCCTGGGGAGCTCCAGAAGCAGAAAGGAGGCCAAAGTGCTGATTAAGAAAGAGGGTAAGGGAAGTCCAAGAGGTAGGCAGGGCCTGACAGTGCCAGGCCTGGGGTATGGACTGTACACAGAGTGCAATGGGAAGGTCCTCGGCATACAATGAATGCAATGCATAGTAGGTTCTTGTAAAGTGCGTGAGGAAGGAAGGAAGGAATAAATGAATAAATGGAGTGTTTCTGCAAGGGAGAGATAAATCTGATTTATGTTAAAAAAGATGAGCAACTCCAGCTCCGGCAGCATGGTCCTCTCAACTGGGGGGTGCTTAAAGGGGTTATGAGGCCCTGTGGGGGACAGAAGAGGATAGGGGTGGGGGGTTGCTGAGCCTGCCTGGCCTGGCTCTGCATGGAGAACAAAACCCAATTACCGACGACAGCCGCCTCAATTTACTCGACCGCTGGTTGCGGGGCTTAACCAGGAGCTTGTGCTTCGCTGCGGAGTTGTCCAGGCAGGAGGAGGATTCTGCAGGATGACTGAAGTCAGCCACAGGTGCCAGGCTGCCATCTGAGTTCCTTGGGGAGACAGTGGTGTCACTTGCGTGGTCTGGAGACAGTGGCCGGGGTGAGGACACTAAAGAGACCTTCATGGGACAAGGAACAAACACACCAGGCATTAACTTCACGATGTGAAACAGGTAGCACCAATATAACCACTCTCTCCTTTCACCATGTTCTGTTTTCCCTTGCTGTCCCTGGGCTTTACACATGCGGAAATACTTCCAGTTTGCCTCTCACCAGGGTCCACATAGGATACTCCCTGCGGAGGGTAAATGGCTGGGAGTTTTAAGTGCTGGGCCAAGCCCTGGATGCCTGCCACTCCTTTCCAAGGCCATGCGGAGAACCTATGTCTCAGGCTCCCGCGGCGGGATGGCTCTGCCTTCGTCCTGCAGCAGCCAGCACAGGCGCTTCAGCCAAAAGAACCTTCTCTGATGACACAGACCAGTCCGACCTGTCCAAGGGCAGAGGCACCTGGTCCTGTCTCTGGAAGCATAGAGGGAGGCCCGGAAGTGTCATTTTAGGGGCTGGGGCCCAGGATGTGCCAAGCCCACCACCCCACATTCCATCTCTGGAGCTGTGCTGGTCCGTCGCTGAAGGTCTCTGTATCCTCATGTGACCTCTTGGAGAACTCTGGCTTTAAGTTACCATCTGTTAAGTTATGGATATTTTACTAGTTTATACCTCTGCAGGGAAGAAGTGACCATCAGCAAGGAGCAATCATGTCGCTGGGGGAAAAGGGAGAAAGGGGATGCTGGCAGTCACACGGAAGAATGAGGGCCACACCCTAAGATACCTGCCCACTGAACTTGGCGAGCTTCAGCGAGTGAGGTCTAAGTGGGCTCTCCTATAAAGACACACATCCGGACAGAGCCTGCAGCCCCCATGAGCATGGTCAGCCCAGATGAGAGCCAAGGTGCAGAGGGCGAACCTGCGAGGTGCTGGGCTTTTGGTACAACTCTGCGATCTCTGAACACACAAACAAATAAAGCTTTCTATCTGAGCACGGTGCTCAGTATTAGCATTACGTTTAGATTTCAATTTAAGAACATAATTTTGTTCATCACCTGCCGGTTCAGTAAGCTCTCGTGCAAACAGTCTCACATGTGCTGTCCCCGACAGCTGTTTCTTTTCTACAAAGCGAGAACCTCACACACAGGTGCCCAGTAGCCTTTGCTAAACTGGACGGGGAGCCAGAAGGATGACACTAGCAGAGAGACGAGCACCAACACAGGGACTGTACTGTCCCTGCAAAGGAACGACCTCAGAGAAGAACTTATTTTCCTTGTTCACATAAAGGTCCCCCATATTTTCTAATGAAAGTACATGTTTTATCCCTAAACTGGTAGGATACAATTACTAAAAAGAGGGAGAATGAGTAAGAAGTAGGCATAATCTATTTTAGCTCTCTTTTAGCTACTCAGATACTTACAGGAATAAAGCAAGAAAAATTATGTTAAAAATAAACCACACGACTCCTGGCCGCAACTGCGTCTGTGCCTGTGGCTTTGACTTCCACTGTTACAGCTGATGACTCAAGAAGTCGCTTTAGATTGGGAGATCAATACCTTTCCCAGATATCTTCCTTAAAGGTCACAAACAGAATGTGTACATTTCAAAAATCATACAGTTGCCCTAGTCTAGAGGGACAACATCCAAACAGTTGAAAAAATTTTTTCTCACTGCCTAGGACCCATGAGAACAGACAAGATGAGGCACTTTGCAAATGCAGTGACTCTACAAATGAAAATGATGATGTCATCTGTGACAACACAGGCCTTCAGTCCCCCTTTACAAACCCATGAAGGCAACAAAGGGCAAATAGCCCCTGCTCCTCCTCTGTGTGGGTCACCGCGTTTGCAGGGCCTGGGCATAGGGTCTTGGGCTCAGGCCTACTCTGGTTCCTAAGCTGGGGGCCCTTGGCATGGAGCTTAACTTCAGTGACCTCTGTCCCATGTGCAAACCCTGTGCTGGATGTCGTGGCTGATCACTCCCAACCCCCGCCCTAAGGGAACTCAGCTCCTCTGTCCTCAGAACCCTCACCTTGGTCTCCACTGTTCCTCTGGGAGCTCTGGGGGTCTAGAAAGACCTATGCCTTCAAGACCAAGGAGAATCACCAGTTCTGTCTTTGCTCAGTGATGTAACTACGTGGGTTGGGTTGGGGTGGGGTCTGGGGGAGGAGGATGGGGCTGGGAAGCTGGCTTGCATCTTCAATGAGCGGGCTGGCAGCATTCAGAGAGCATTCACAGCTGCACTGCTTGCTCCTAGTCACCCAATTTTTCCTGAAATCTGTGCTTCTGAATGATTCTAGAAGCAGAGGATTGAGGTCTTAATGTGTGGACTTTTGTTGGGGGAATGTGGCTCAATAGACCTGAGGAAACGGCCTGGGGTTCAGAAGCTGTTTCTGGGGTGATCCTGGGTGACAGCTGCTTTACAGTGTTTGGCCTCAAAAAGAGGGGCTCAGCCACCGAGCAGGAGCTGAGGGAGGCAGGGCCGTCAGACAGGAAGCAGGGGCGACGGCTTCTGTGGGTGGTGATGAGAAGCCCACTGGCCCTGCTGGGAAGGTCAGGGATTGATCTACCTGATCTCATTTATCCTCCCCCAAACCCTGAGGACAGAGATTCCAAGAGGTGACGCACCTGACCAGGGCCTCGCTCCATAGTGGTGGGGCACGTATTTGTCCCTTTGTCACCAGAGCTATGTCTCTCCACCACCTTCCCTTCCCTCATCG
The DNA here is from genome assembly GCA_963574885.1 of Lepilemur ruficaudatus. Lineage (NCBI taxonomy): Eukaryota > Metazoa > Chordata > Mammalia > Primates > Lepilemuridae > Lepilemur > Lepilemur ruficaudatus. The sequence goes on from CAUYRT010001937.1 coordinate 67,368, forward strand.
GCAGAAGCAAGACAGACTTGTTTATCACCTTCTACCCGGTATTTCCTATTAAACAGGAAACCTAGAATATGACCGGATAGGTGTAATTTTACCTTGAAAATCACCAGGTAAAGTTTCATCAGTGGTTATCTCACGTGGTAATGAAGTTTGAAAAAAATTCCACATATTTCCTGAAAACATTATTTTGCCAGGAAATGTCACCTTGGCTGTATCATCAAATACTAGCTACTAAAAACTTTTTTTTCTGCAATAATCTGAAGTTTCTCTGTCAAGCATGTAGGCCTGTGGAAGGCGTCACATAGAAAAAAAATCAAACAGGCCATAATCCCATCCTTTTGGGATTTAAGGTGCCCTTATATCAAATGCCATGTGTTATACAAGCACACCTTAAAGGGTCTATTGTTTTTCCCTCTCAATCAGACAACTGTGCACAAAAAACTTTGAGGCCTCAAAATCACTGTTTCTTCAAAACCATGATGATAAAGATTGCTTTTTTTTTTTTAAGTCTCAAAGACCCACAGTTTGGTTTCCTATGAAGCTAGTGGATTGTTCATGTTATCTAACAATTGATAAAATCTCAGAACATTTTTTAAAAAATAAAGTAACCAAGGAGGGATGCCACAAAAGACAAGGTCAGCCCCGGCCCAACGTGAGCAGAATTTTACATCCTGGTGCCCTGTGGTTTGGGGGCTGGGCTTGCTCTTTAGTGATGAACACAGTTAGAAACTATCTGTTCTTCCTGCCTGTTCTGGCTAAAGGCAGAGAACAGGATGCTGTGAGAAGCAGGGATCTGTGGGATGGGAAGAGGCAGAGCCAGTCAACACTGAGTAACAAGGCAGCTCCCAGCAGACATCTCCCTACCACATGGCCCAGAAATGCACAAGTCACATCTGCTCCCAAGAAGGGGATGCCGAAACGGCACACCTGAGTATTTCAAGGTGTTAAGGGGTGCAAGGTCAGCTCAGTGGAGTTCAGGAAATAGGCTACACCCTCCTTCCCATCCTCCCTCCCTTCTCTCGAGGCTGGAGAGCAGGTATGAGTAGCCCACTGTCTTCAGACCCCAGTCCTGGAGTGAGGAAGGACAGGTTCCTTCCTGCAACAGAATTTTGGAGGGAATAATTCTCTAGCCAGCTTGGCGTGAGCCCCCCAAGCCTGGGGCTTACTTAAAGTCAGCCAGACCACAGTCCTCCTCCTGCCTTTTCATCAGTGACACTCTGGGACCCACATATGCACAAAAATTGGATATGGCGAGGCTTCTAGGCGTCCCAGTTGAAGTGGCTGCTGAATATAATTGAGAGCAGCGCAGGATCTTCAAGGCAGCAGCTCACAGTGAACCCCCCACTTCTCTGTGAACAGCCCCTCGCCCAGGCCAGAGGTGACCGCGTTCCAAGAAGCACGGGGCAGGTATGTGGCTATAAAAAATAAACTCTGGCCTTTATTTGTTTTTCAAGTGTCAACATAACTCAGATAACTCCAACTCTATCCACCCCCACAGCAAGGCTTCCCTACATGGGAAAAATAATAATCTGTTTTTATCATTTATGTACAATTACCTTGTATGGGTGTTAAGTATTCTTACCACAATAAAATAAACCTTTTAAAAGTTCGGCAGCACCATGAGCTACGTTGTTAACGCGTGAGACAGAGCTCCATTCCTCAGCCTCCTCCTCTGGATTCTAACGAAGGTGGTATGTTCCTCCACCCGGTTGAGGTCATAAACTCCTCTCCTGTCAGCCCGTCCCTGCTGCCCTGTTTGCCAGCAACATACCTCACGTTACTGCCCCTAAACCACCTTGTTCTCATGGTCATGACTCAGACTTGAGGGCCCAGATTAAGCGGTGTATGTTTGCTACTCCCCTCTCCCTCCGGCCAATCGTCATGACAATAGAAGACAGACACAAAGGTGTTTCCCTTCTCCCTTCTTTGAAATGGGCTGTGGGTCTGGCCATCTGCTCAGACAGGAAAGACTAGGTATGGGGTTGATGGTATCAGACCTGTCACCATCACAAAAAATGTTACCAAAACCACATCTCCTAACCAGACCCGAATTTCTGCCCAAAGAATGAAAAATAAATACAGCACAAGGGCTGACCGTGGGTGCCAGTGACCTGGCCTGCCACAGGGGGCATAGGCTCACCCACCCGTGGAGATCTTAGGGGGACATACACGGGTCCCCTGAGCTCTAGTGCCCTCTGGCAGAGGGGGGTGTGACCCACAGTGGGACAGGCTGCACTTGCCTTTATGGTTGTGCCGGGACCCACGTCATGCAGCAGGGACATCTCCGGGGGGCTCCTGGGCAGCCCGTCGTCCTCAGAGCTCATGCCGGCATCTTCCCCCCGCTTGGCGGGAAGCACCCCTGGAGGAGGCGGTGGCCCCATTTTCACATTGCACTGTATTTTTAACTGGAATAAAGAACATTTGCTCTTATTTTCATCAACGACATTTATCAAGAAATCCTCTTGATCCAATTCATTCATTCAGGAAATGTCCTGGACGCCCTTGCGTGGCACAAGAAACTGAACTGAACGTGTGCCCGCACCAGCTCTGGCTGCCATCTCTTGCTCATTCAGCTGAGAATGAGTCAAGATCCAGCTGTAACTCATTTGGCGTGTCTTGGGGAGGGTTACGATGTGTGTGCGATTCCACTTTACAGTATATCAAATAAACACTACTCTCAGTTGATATTTGACAGACATACCAAATGACACAGCTGAGGAGAGGTTTACCTGCAGAGCTTTAATCCGATCACACACATTTTCTTGGGAAAACACTCGCACAGGCCGAGCAGGGTCCTGTCCGGACTCAGGGATGAAAATACTGTCATGTGAGAGGGCCCGGCTGCCCATCGTGCCCCGCGACTCCCTAGGACAAAAGAGCTGCTGTGAGATTCTGCCCACCTCCGCCTCTTCCCAGCCCCCGGAGGACTCGGAATGAGAAAGGGGGAGGTGGGTTAACAGCACATCGTACAACACACCCTCTGCTGCGTTTGCTGGTCGATCGCCCCTGACTTCAGTTTAGCCCCACACTGTCCAATGCCTCAGTCAAATATTAGGAGCATTGTAGAGGTAGGAATTTTCCTAAGAGATCTAAAGGTTGTGTGAATTCTTTAATTCTTTTTATTGATGGAAAAACCAAGGTCTGGCGAGGTGTGGGGTCCAAGACAGGCCTGCAGAAAGGGAGGGCTGGCAGGGCCGGGATCTGAGGAAGCCTGTCGTGGATGCCCAGGGAGGGGGAGACCATGCCTTCTGGGCAAACATGCAGCTCTTTGGTGGGCAGGAGGCTGTGTTTGCACAGCAGGCTGAGGGCCTGCCTGTCTCACAAGATAGTCCGAAACACACATCCATGGCTGGTTTGAAATGAGAGCTAGAGATCTGCAGAGCCGTGGCCTCTTTTTCATTGCCTGGCACCATCCGTGCAACCCTAGCTCTGTGCCTAGGTTCTGGAGCAGCGATGTCATCACCACCCCAGCCCCTTCCCCAGCTCTGAGCTCAAGGATCTGATTTGGAACTGAACCCACAGGACATTCACAAAATGTCCTGAGAGGATGTGGGAATTAGCCATCAGATTTTCCTAGCAGTGGTGGCTGCCTGAACAATAGGTGGAAGGAGATGACTGAGGCCTGGATGACGAGGGAAGGAAAGCCTGCCTCTGTGCAGACGGCATCTTGTGCGCACCAGCCCCACCCTCGTCCTCCAGCCTTCCCCCACCGCCTCCCTTCCCAGGCATCCTGTCCACTGCAGGGCATTAGGGTTTCTGACGTGTGGCCCTGCCCCACTGCAGATCAAATTGTGTTGGTTACTAATGCTTCCTTGTCATCAAACTCCTTCCAAGCCTGCAACAGTGAGGCATGGCTCCCAGAAGGGTGTATCCTCACGTTTCTGGGAGGGAATCAAGCCAAATGAAGGAACCAGGCCCTCCCTGCCGAGGGTAGCTCTTAATCTAAAGGTCACACATGCACCTGGAGTCCCCCCTACCGTGGACGCCCTTGGCCACACCCTCTGGAAACCACAACCACTGCCTAACCACCTCATTCTGGGTGTAGCTAGGAACAGAGCACGAAGAAGCCTCCATAAAAACACATTGGCAAGAACACAAAATGCCACAGGCACATGGCCATTCAATGCAGCAATATTTATAAAAGCAAAAGATGGAAACCAACCAAACTGTCCCACCGTTGGTGTCTAAATGAATAAAATATGGACTGTCATACGATGCAGGGCTCTGCAGCTGACCGAATGGGTGAGGAAGATCTTGAAGACACCGTACACAGGCATTGCAAAATTATACTAAGGAAAAAAATAACAAACAAACTGTGCAGAATAACGTTCATGGCATGTTTGCTCTGTGTGGGAAAAAGGAGTACGAATAGATATATGAATATACACATGTGTGTTTGCTTATATTTCTAAAAATAAAAATGGAAGGATAAATAACAAATGAATAAAATTAGTTTCCTTTAGGGGACAGAAAAAACTAGATATGGACACAGGGTGCAAAGGTACCTACATTTACAATTTTATCTTTGAAACTATGTGAATGTTTTATGTAATTAAAAGCTAAAATGAAACAAAATGGGAAATGAAATAATCTCTAAAACTAGAAAACAAACAGAAACAAACAAACCTAATTCTATGTGAGATTGTGGGCATGATCACACAGAGGAAAGAATGATTTCAAGTGACTTTCACTCTACATCCAGAATAGGATAAATTCTAAGAACAACAACAAAAATTCCAAAGATATCAAATTGCACTCAGTAGTACCAATCGTAACATTAGTAGTTAACAGTGATAAAAATAGCAAAGATATCAAATTATGCTCTGTAGTCTTCTTAGTAGTAACACTGATTAAAAGACAGAGTACAGAACAATGTTTATAGTATATAACTTCTGTGTAGGAAAGGGGATAGTGAAATTATTATAAATAAATAAGATAAGTAATTTTGTTACCATCATAAGGAGCCAAGGTTTCCATGTAAGACAGAAAAGAATACAAAGAATCAAAGAAGTAAAAATGTTGCCTTATTAAACTTGAATTGAAATATCAGGGAATTAATAATTTATTTTTCTCTTGGGAAATAAAACATATTTCCTAGCTATATCCTGGAAAGGTCTAGGATACAGACCAACGGCAGGCAACTAGCAATCATCATCTGGCAGCCAGACTGTGATCTCTAAAAACCATTTCACACTACAAGGAAGGAACTAGGGCTCTGTGAAGAAAGTGCTGATTCCAGGTCTGGGGCAGGAAATGTGCAAAATAAACCTGATATTTCCCATTGTGCAAGAAAGCAAGGAAGCTTTCAAAGATGAATAGGGTCACATCAAAAGAACCCAGAAGCTAATCTGAAATGACTCTTAATAGCCTAAAATGGAACAATTTGAACATTTTTTTTAAAGGCTGGTCAAGTGAAATTTGAACATTAAAGTGAATATAGACTGTCATGGATTAAAGCAAGTCAAATATATAAAAATCAATACATTCACAATGATACTTGAGGGGTGAAAAAGAAAAGAAAAAACAAAACTCATTGGTCACTACTGGAAGTTGCTAGGGTACCAGTCATTACTCTGAGGGTAGGTTAATAAAAGGAGAACCAGGCATTAACCTGACCTTCCTACATAAATTGTATCTCAGAGTAACCAATCAAGCAGTTGATGAAGGTTGGTGTAGGGATAACAATGATACTCTGAACCCGCTGCTGGAAAGTGTGATGCAATGTGACAAGACCCGCACCATCTTGAACCTAAATCTAACCAAACCTCTAGATCCATCTAATGGTTTATGAGGACTCAAGGGAATACAGCAAAGAGTTATCACACCAAGAGAAAGTAAATTCAGAATGTGGGACATTCTGCAGGGCAAATGGCCCTGCTCCTCTATCAGATTAATGACATGAAACAAAGGGAGGAGGGTAGAGGGAAACTTACAATTTAAGAGACTTAAGAAGCACAATCACATGGACACAGACAGGATAAGTGGGCATCACCTTTTCAACCCACAGGGTCCCATGTGGTTTGGCAGCACTAACATACTTTAGCAACTAGAGCTGTTTTGATGGATGAGAAGTTGCCGCAGACTTATGCAGGGGCTAAGAGTACCTCTATGATCTCATCTCTTCCTCTGGACTACCCTCTAAAAATGTCATTTGCACTTCCCAGGCCTCATCATACCCCACCCCTAATCTTGCCTGCCTAGCATCAATCCCAGCAGATTCCTACTAGTAACTGAGGGCCAGCTCCCTGATAGGTGCTAGGAATACAAAGATAGATAGGACACTGTCCCCTCTGTTTCTGTGGGCTCCTATGAAGGGAAGACATGGAGAAGTGAAAGGTCACTTCACCCTGGCTTGCCCTTCCAGCTGGGCTCCTGCCCGTGGTCAGGGGACCACTCCCAGGCCCGTCTCCCCAACACCATAACTGTGTGCTGTAGTCAAGAGCTGGGGCTGGCCAATTATTAAGTGATGGCATATAATAATTAGTAATATTATTACAATAACATCTTGCTCCCCAAGGGTTCAGAGCGCACTGCCTAGAAAATGCATGCATGGTCTGCATCCCTTCCACGCTTCACAAGGTACAATGTGAGTCTATCCGGCTCCCTGATAGCACGCACATGTGTGCATACACACACACACACACACACACACACACACACACACACATACACACGCACAAAATCCAAAACAAAACTGAAAAAAAAATTCCAATCTCCTCTTCAGTCATTTGGTGCCACCAAGTGGCCAGTATAATTGCTACTCCTTTTTAAAAACTGCCGAGGACGCTGGGGTGGGGACAGGATACCATTATTGGGTGCTAAGGCCTGGGACCCCATCTCGGCCTGGTCTGCTCCCCAAACCTGAAGGACATCATGCTTTCTGAAGAGTTCTGTCCTCAAATTAAAAGGCCAATGTTGTTTAAAAGAAAATGTAGAAGCTGGCATAGCAACAAACCCACTGCTTTTCCCCTTAGGCACAGAAATAACTGTTGGAATAACTGGAACATATGTATTATAACCATATTTTGATGACATGCAAGTTATAAAAATAAGGATTTCTTCACTAGATCTCCCCAAATTTTCATACGTATTGGGTCTGTTCTTCCTAATGATATTTTTGGATAATTTTTCTAAGACTGAAGAGCAAGAAGCCTTTTTTCCCTCCTCCTTCTCTGTCTAGAGAAAATCTTATTAGATTGCTCAACATTTAGGTTTAGAGAAATGTATTTTTCTAGTACAGTATCCAGGTCCTCAAAAGAGTTTTAAGTCAAATTAAACCAGGGCCTATATCCTAATCCTGCCTGCCACTTTCAGCTGTAGGAAGTTGGGCAAGTTCCAAATTTTCTCTAAAGCTTATTTTGCTGATTTATAAAATGGCACATAGCACTTCCTCTCTCACAATTATTGTGGACTTTAAATATATACAGCGCCTGGCACACAGCAGGTACCTACTCAGTTTGCCCCCAACTTTCTACATCTTATGTTTGAAAAGACAGAAAACACAACTTGTACGCAAGGACCTCTAAGGGAATTGTCCAGGAGGACAGGAGGCTCAGAACCCAGCAAGGGACATGATAATGAAGTGCAGTATTTGGGTTCTCCTGTGCCCAGACACCGCCCCCTTCCTGTTGAAGCACACAAGGCGGAGGGATGTCATAGGCAACTTACTCCAGCTCATCCTCAGAGTCATAGCCCACTGGCCCAGACTCGATGGCAATGACCTCAGTCCTCGCCTGACTTTGTTTCCAGGTGCTACTTCCTGTGGATGAAGGAGATTCCTTTCTCTTCTTCTTTCCAAAGAACTTCTTAAAGGTTTTGAATTTCGATTTTTTCTTTCCTGTACAGATTTTTAAAAACACCAAATAAATAAGCAAGAGCACGTGTTCAAGTGCATGTGTGAAATGTGCACATAAAGGAAAGATGCAAGATTTCTACATAGGCATCAGTCATTTGCTTCTGAAAAGTCCTTTTTCCATACAGAGATACACGGTATACCAGTTTTGCACGCTTGAAAACAAATCTTGATTTCTGTTTATTTAGGATATTTAAATATATGCGCCATGACCACTTTGGAGCGTGATCACAGAATCAAAATAAGCAATATTCCTCTCATGTGAAATCAAGTTTTAATGTCTAAAACATACATAGTGAACAATAAAGGTCCTGATGAGGTAAAGACTGTATGACTACTCAAATTATTTCAAATGCTTCCCCTAGCATGGACATAGCACCAAGGACAATCAGAGGATTGTCCTCGTGGGCAAGAGGTGGCTCACTGGGGCACTAATGCATGACGAGCCAACAACTCTTGATGAGAAAAGTTAGCCAGTAGTGGTCAGCCCCAGGGTGGGAGGGTGTGTCCAGGCTGAGCCTGACTCTGCCATGCATCCTAGATCGTTAGAATTTACAACACTTTTTCAGCAGTTTGTGATTGCTTCTCTGATGTCACCCTCACTCACAAATTCTATCAATCCAGGATCCCACGATTTCACATTAGCAGTTCAGCAAACTTCATTCCTTTCCTTCAAAATATTCATGAGAACTGACAGAAGGAAGCCTAGATTCAGGATGCTGTCTAATACACCCTGAAAATTTGTTAAAGCAATTTTTAACTATTAATTTTATAAGTAATGTAAAAAACTGAATTTCTTTAGGAAAAAATAAGATCTTTCTATTATGTTTATATTAATGCCCCCTTGGAAAGTTTGCCTGACCATGACCTCATGTGGAGAATTACTTAGGATTACTCTAGTAGGAATTCCTACATCATTTTAGGTGGAGCAAACCCCTCTCCAAAGGGAATTTAGTTCTATGGTAAAGATTTCTTAATTTCTAGTGGACGTTTTCTTACTTTTATAATCACAAAATGTTTATGTTGTTAACGGATGGTTCTCGATGAGCATTTACTATTTTTTTAAATTTATTTATTTTCTTTTTTAAATTTCAGAATATTATGGGGGCATTTGCTATTTTGAAAGACTCTTAAGAGTTTCTGCACTTGGTCAGGACACCATCTGGCTTTTGCCTAGGTAACAACTCAGCACGCTTCTCTGAAGGCCTGAATAAATACACAGCCTCAGTATCTTGACAGTCAAAGACGCTGCTTACAGCATTAATTGTGTGGGTAAAAGTGGGGCTACAAAGACCCAGAGCATAACCATCGTGCAGTTTTGTTCCATTGGCAAGGGTTAGTCAGCCATCCATTTGTTACTGTTACATTTCTTCTCCTGGTAGGCTTTGCAATTCAATTTCTTTAATGGTTACAGGATTAGTCCAGTTTTCTATTTCTTCAATCTATTTTATTATGGAACATTTTTTCTAGAAGCTTATTTTTTTTTCAAATCTTAAAATTTATTGGCAGTTATTAATAATATCCCTTTATTGTTCTAGCATTTGTAACATCTATAGTGATGCTTCTTTTCTCATCCATTATGTTAATTATTTGTGCCGCCTCGTTTTTCTTTGATCAATTGCACCAGAGGTTTCTCCATTTTATTTGCCTTTAAAAAGTTTGACTTTGTTAATTCTCTCTATTGAATGTTTTACTTTATATTGTCTTAATTTCTGTTCTTATCTTTACTTTTTCCTCCCTCCTACTTTTCTCCAGATTTACTTTGCTATTTTTTTAAAAACTTCTTGAGAGGAACACTTAGCTTATTAATTTTTAGACTTTCTGTTTTTATAATATATATATTTAAAGCAATACATTTCCCTCTAAATCTGTTTTAGCTGCATCTACATATTTTGAAATATAGTATTTCCATTACTGTTCGGTTGAAATATTTTCTAATTTCCATTATAATACTTCTTAGACCTACGGGTTATTTAGGAAAGTACATCTTCATTTCTAAGCAGTTGGGGATTTTCTAACTGTCTTCCTGTTATTAATTTCTGGCTTAATTGCACTGTGGTCAGATAACGTACTCTGAATGATCTAAATCAATCAAATCTTGAGACTTGCTTTATGGCTTACCAAATGAATTACAATTTTTGTAACTGTTCCTGACGTGTTTGAAAATAATGTATTTTCTTCAATGTTGTATATATGTCAATTAGGATAAGACCTTCATTGTGTTGCCCAAATACTTTATATATTTACTGGTTTTTTAATATGTTTGTTCTATCAATTACTGAGAGATATGTTAAAAATAACCCACTCCGTAGATTTGCTTACTTATCTTCATTTAGTTGTCAATTTCTAGTTTACAACTTTTGACATTATGTTAATGCATAGAAATGTAAAATTATTATCTTGCTGGGAAATTGAAACTACTTTTATGAAATGGCCCTTTTCTAGTTGTGTTTTTTGACTTAAATTTTATCTTGATTGCTATTAATACAGGTCAAACATCCCAAATCTGAAAAGCTCCAAAATCTGAAACTTTTTGAGTACCGCATGATGCTCAAAGGAAATACTCATTGGAGTGTTTCAGATTTTGGATTTTCAAATTTGGGATATTCAGCTGGTAAGTATAATACAAATATTCCAAAATCTGATAAACTCCAAAATCCAAAACACTTCTGGTCCTAAGCATTTTTGGATAAGGGATACTCTACCTGAAACAGCTATGCCACCTTCCTTGTGCCCAGTGTTCCCAAGGCATATGATTTTGTATCCTATTACTATCCTTACTTTTCTGAATCCTTATATGTAAGGTGTATTTAGTGTTTTGGAAATCTAATCTGATAATCCTTAACTCTTAACTAGAACAATTAATTAGTCCACTTACACTCACTGTAATTACTGATATATTAATAAAAATGAGTCTACCATCTTATGTGTATTTTCTAAATATCCCTTCTTGTTTTCTTTTGGATTAGTTGACTTTTTAAAAAACATAATTCTATTTCCTCCCACTATTAGTTCATAAGCCTTAACTTTTGTTTCTATTCTTTCAGTGGTTACTCTAGAGACTACACGACACCCTGAAGTACAGGAGAATATAAGGACCTTACAATACTTTAACTCCATTTTTATGTCCTATTGTTTTCATTCTGATTGTTCAAAAACCCAAGTTATTATTCCATGGTCACGTAGATGTATACCCATGTTTATTGTTTTCTTTGCCCTTCATTTCTTCTTGTATTCCAGACCTTCCACTAGGAAGATTTTCTTCTGGCCTGAGGGCAGATTCCTTTAGAATCTGCTTTATTGGGGGTCTGCTGGTGGAAAACTCAGTTTTTGTTTGTCTGGAAACGCCTTTATTTCACCCTCCTTCCTGAAGTATATTTTTCCTAGACATTACATTCTAGGTTGGCAGTTATTTTTTTCTAAAAATATTGAAGCTATTATTTCACTGTTTTATGGCTTCCATTGTGTTGTTGAGAAGTTGGTCATCAGTTTTTTGCTCCTCTGAAGGCAATTGGTCTTTTTCTCTGACTGATTATAAGATTTTTCATTCTATCTTTGGTTTTCTGTAGTTCAGTCTGTATGGATTTCCTTTTGTTTATCCTTCTTGGGATTCATAGAGTTCTTAAACCTATGGATTGGGTCATTTTTTAAAAAAATCAAATCCAGAAAATTCTGAGCCACTTTCTTGACTCCTGAGACTGTGCTCAAACGTATATTACACCCATTACTTAATCTCTATGCCTCTTGTTCTCTTTTCTGTATTTTCCATCTTTTTATCATTCCATGCTACATTTTGCATAATTTCTTGTGATCTATCTTGAGCTGATATAATCTACTGTTACATACATCTTTTTAAATAATTACATTTATTTTAATTTGAATAAAATAAATTTAAAATAAAATTTTATTAGGTAATCAAATATGAAATGTCTGATTTCAGATCAAAATTTTAGTTTATTATATCTCAAACAAGAAGCAGTACAATTAATCAAAGTATGCGCCTACATTATCAACACAATTTTGCCATCTTAACGGTAGCTTGTTTATGCCAGCAGTGAAGAAGCCTAGAGAGCGAGTGGCAATGAAATTGAGAAAGGCATTGAATATTCTTCCTTGCAAGAAGTGGTCCAAAGCCTGGAAGAAGTGGTAGTCAGTTGGTGCAAGGTCTAGTGAATATGGTGGATGACAGAGAGTTTCCAAGTCCAGCCTCTGTAGTTTGAACAGCATTGTTTGTGCGACATGAGGTCCAGCGTTGTCTTGCAAGAGGATTGGCCTGTCTCTCTTGACCAATCTCGGCTGCTTAATTGCAAGCATCCTCATCATTTCGTTCAATTGGTTGCAGCAGACACCTGCTGTCATCCACAGACCAGGTTTCATGAAGCTGTAGTGCATAATACCAGTGCTGGACCACCAAACCGACAGCATTAGCTTTTTTTTGATGAATATTCAATTTTGGACTTTGTTTCGGCACCTCGTCTTTATCCCACCATTGTGCCAAATGCTTGCGATTGTCAAAAAGAGTATTTTTCATCACATGTAACAATATAGTGTAGAAATGGTTCACCTTTATGTTGTGACAGCAAAGAAAGACAAGCTTCAAGATGATTTCTCTTCTGATGCTCATTTAATTCATGGGGTACCCATCTATCCAGATTCTTTATCTTGCTGATGTGTTTCAAATGGTCCAATATTATTAAAATAGTAACACCGAACTTTGCTGCTAATTCTCACATATTTTGAGATGGATTCGCTTCCATTACAGCTTTCAGCTCATCATTATCTACCCTGGTCCCAGGTTACCCATGTGGCTCACTGTCAAGATTAAAATCACCAGAACTTCTCAGACCATCAACATACTGTGCATTCATTAGCCATGTCCTTCCCAAACACTTCATTGACATTTTGAGCTGTCTGCACTGCACTGGTTCCACAACAGAACTCGTATTCAAAAATAACATGAATTTTTGACTTCTTCGTGGTTTCACAAAAATTGCTCTAAAAAACCTTTGAAAGATAATCACAAGCCAAACCGTGCATTTGAAAGCATGAGGATGTAGCTTCTCAATAAAAATAAAACAAGTGTCAAATTGAAATGCCAGACGTATCAACTGCCAAACTTAGTACTTAAGGAAATTAGACATTTCATACTTAATAACCTAATACTAATTATATTTATTTATAGAAATTCACTTGATTGCTTTTTAAATCTGCTACATCATTTAAAAATATTTTAAATTAAATACAGTAAAATTCACTGTTTGGTGTACACAGAGTTGCATAATTATCAACACAATCAAGACATAGAACTGTACCATCATCCGTGAAAATTTCTACATGCTATCCTTTTGTAGTCAAACTTTCCCCTACCTTCAACCCCTGGCAGCCACTGATAACCACTCTGTTCCTATAGTTTTGCCTTTTCCAGAATGTCATATAGATTGAGTCATACAGCATGCAGACTTTTGTTTCTGGCCTCTTTCACTCAGCACATAGGAGACTCATTCATGTTATATCAATCAAGAGTTTGCTCCTTTTTATTGCTGAGTGGTATCCCAATTGCATAGATTTGTCAGTTTGTTGAACCATTTCAACCAATTGAAAGACATTTGGGTTCTTTCCAATTTTTAGCCATTATGAATAAAGTTGCTGTGAGCTTTTGTGCAAACATAAGTTTTCATTGCTTCTAAGTAAATACCTAGGAGTGGGATTGCTGGGTCATAGGCTAAGCGTCTGTTTAACTTTATAAGAAATTGCCAAAATGTTTTCCAAAGTGGCTGTACCATATTGCATTTCTACCAGCAATGAATCCTCACCAGCTCTTGTTGTCAGGGTTTTTTTTTTTTTTAAGACATTCTAATAGGAGTGTAGTGGTGTTTCATTGTACTTCTAATTTGCATCACCTAATGGTTACATATGTTCAGTATTTCTTCATGTGGTTATCTGCCATCTATCTGTACATCTTCTTAGGTAAAACATCATTTAAAATCTTCTGCCCATCTTGTAACTGGGCTGTTTTCTTATTTTTGAATTTTGCGAGTTCTCAATATATGCAGGATATAAGTCCTTTATCAAGTATGATTTATAAATATTTTCTCCCAGTCTGTGACTTTTCTTTTCATTTTCTTAACAGTGTCTTTCACAGAGCAAATTTTTAAATTTTGATGAAGTCCAATTTATCAATTTCTTCTTTTATGGATCCAGGTGTCACATTTAAGAACCCTTGCCCAATGCTACCATAAATATCTTCTCCTATGTTTTCTTTTAAAGGCTTTAGAGTTTTACATTTATGTCTTCAATATGTTTTGAGTTAATTTTTGTATACTCTGTGAGATATAGGTCAATGTTTATTTTTTTAACATATGAACGTTCAATTGTTCTAGCACCATTTGTTGAAAATACTATCCTTTCTCCATTGAAGTGCCTTTGCAACTTTGTCAAAATCAATTAACCATGTTTGTATGGCTCTGTTTTTATGCTCTATTCTCCTCTTTCTGTCTCTATGCATCTATCCTTTTGCCAATACCACACAGTTTTGATTACTTAGCTTTATAGTAAGCCTTGAAATCAGATAGTGTGAGTCCTCCAACTTTATTCTTTTTCAAAATTGTGTTACCTATTCTAGTTCTTTGTTTTTTAATTTAAATTTTAGAATCAGGTTGCCCATATCTGTAAAACATCCTGCTGCAATTTTGATTGCTTCATCTTTTCTCTTCCTCCTCTTCCCCATTCCCAATAGGTTATTTCAAAATAAATCATCCCAGACACTATTATCATTACATCCATATGTATCAGGCTTCTTCCTAAATAAAAAATCTCTGACTCTTCGTGAAGATCATATAAATGATTAATTGTCAATACTCCTACCATGGAATATTGAACTAACTGTGTCTGCCTTCCATAGTTGACTTTTAAACAGTGCATTCACCATGTACTAACACACTATTTTGCAACTCAGTCTGGGGAAAATTAACAGCAACATTGAGTCTTCTAATTCATAGATATGGTATCTTTCTCCATGTATTTAGATCTTTGTGAATTTCTTTAAACAATTATTTGTATTTTTCAGTATGTGGATCCTGCATATATTTTGTTCTATATTTACCTAAGTATTTCAATTTTTTTGGTGCTATTATAAATGGTACTTCTAAAAATTTCAATTTTTCTTTTGTTCATTGTTAGCATATAGAAATACAACTGATTTTTGTATATTGACCTTGTATCTTGTAACCATGATAAACTTGTTTAAGAGTTCTGGGTACTTTTTGGCATACTTTGTATAATCATGTCAACTGCAAATAAAGATAGCTTTATTTCTTCCTTCCATCTCTATGCTTTTGATTTCTTTTTCTTGCCTTATTGCACTGGCAGGGTGTAATGCCACTTTTTGTAGTTCCTTGGACATTTCAAATGTTTTCAAACTTTTTTATTTTCTTCAAACATAGTATGCATAGTTGTTTTATAGCATTTATTTGATAATTCTGATATATGATGCCTCATGTGTCTGTTTCTCTTGTTTCTGCTATGTATTAGTTTGCTAGTGTTGCTGTAACAAAGTACCACAAACTGGGTGGCTTACACAACAGAAATGTATTGTCTCACAGTTCAAGAGTAAGAGGCTGAAATCAAGGTGTGTCGGCATGGTTGGTTCCTTCTGAGGCCTGTGATGGAGAAATCTGTTCCATGTCTATACCCTAACTTCTGGTAGTTTAGTGTTCTCCTTGTATGCATGTCTGTGTCCAAGTTTCCCCTTTCTATAAGGATTCCAGTCATATTGGATTAGGAGCCCACCCAGTAAGAGCTCACCTTAACAAATTACATCTGCAATGATCCTATTTCCAAATAAAGTCACATGAGATACTGGGGACTTCAACATGAATCTGGGGGGATATAATTCAACCCATAGCATGTTGGTTATCATTCATGGTATCCTGCTGCTTTATATGTCTGGTTATCACTAACTACATGCTTATCACAGTACTGAAAATATTATTTTCTCTAATAATTTGAAATCTATATAGAAGGCACCTTTCTTTGTAGAACATTGTTTGTTTCTGAAAAGTACCTGGGGTTCTTTCTAGTCTAATAGTGCTATTAACCAAGTTCAAGGGTTGAGGTTCTCTGAATTACCCAAGTGATGCAAATTCAAGCTACAAATCTACATAAGGGTTGGTTTACTCCTGGTTCACAGTTACTCAGATTTTGCAGGTCCTTGGGCTCCCACCTAATTGTAGGGAGCATCATCTATTAGATAGTCTACCTGTACAGGTCTTGTACTTTGATATCTGATCCTCTCTCTTACCTTCTACCCCATGAAGACATGAGAATGAAATGCAAAATTTCCAAGACTGGTAAATCATCTAAGGGCAAAAGCAGATTTTATGCTCAACTTATCTCTCTGGGTTACCATTTTCCTTTCAATTTTGGCCTCATTATTTCTTACATTTAAAAATCTTTTAAAGAATATTCTTATGTAGAATTTTAAATTTTAAGTAGGAGAGGGTTGGTCTGAATAACTTAAGCTCACTATTTGAGAAAAGAATACTTAGTGTCTCTTTTCTAAAATTGATTCTTCATGGTGACCTTTGTAAATATTCAGAACTAGCATTTATTGAAGTTGTTTCAGGCTAATGAAATATTTATTCAAAGAGTACTTTCTTGTTTAAAATAAGTAATAATTCAGTGTCCCATAATATGAGAAAATTTGAGAGTGCATTTTTTTCTCTGGGCTAGTCTAAAAACCCTCACCTTGTATTTGGGTTTATTTGGTATACATTGAAATATGACAGAGAAAAAGTGGTTCTAACATAGAATAATAAGAAAAACCTATCTATAATATAAGAAATAGAGTCTTTAATGGAATTAGTATCTGAAGATAGTGGCTAGCAGCGAGGATTTAATACTATTGGAAGCTGTTCCTCCTGAATTGTATTAAAGAAAATAACTACTGGCATTTTGGCTTTAAACAAGAGAGAGCTAAAGACTTTTGTTAGCAAAATAAGGGGAATATAAATGGCTAATCTAGGGGAAAGGTACCTTGTGGGAATATCAATTTTTTTAATGTCAATTTTACAACTCTATCAAGACATAAATAGCACTATGTTCGGATAACAGTAAACCAATCACATAATTGGATAACTCTTGCAATGTATTATGAGATGATGATTCATGGGCCTGGAATTTAGCTCAGTAGAGAATATAACAAAGGTCTCCTGAAGGAGAATAAAAGTCATAAAACAGAGGGATCAAAGTCTTGCTTTTGATGTAATTATTTTTACGGATGATCAGGCCGTCCTGTACTTTGCCCAAACTCCTACTAGATACCGTTGGTATTTTTAGATGATAAATGAATCCGTTTCATCCCGCTTTCTTCACTTTCAAGTCAGCCAAACATGGGGACACAGTTACCTCCAGGAATGAGGAAAATGAAGTTAAAAGTCCCCATGATTGACAGAGGAGCAAAGAAGCACTGCCCTCGTGTGGCCCTAAATAATTTGCATGCGCTATCAGTTACAGTGTGAGGGCCTTGGGGGTGTCTGAGCACACTGGGACCTGAACCCGGTGCTCCACACAGAGAACCCCAAAGGCCTGGCTCCATCAGCCCCTGTCCCTCTGCCCCACAACCAAACACGGGCTCTTCCCAGAGCCAGGGGTGTCAGTGCCTTACCTGTGCTGTCCTCTCCAAGGCCTTCTGCGGCCTCCCGAAGCTTAATGTCCATCACCCTCGTGGAAATCATGTCCAGCTCGCTGAAATCAGATGGAAATTCATGTTATAGAAACATGGTCAGCAGAAGTTACCAAGGAGTTAAGTAGTAATGATGCCTGCTTTCAGCATGACCTCATCTGCACACACCCCAGCAAAGAGTCCCGGGCAGAGTACAGGACAGTACAGGCCAAACACACATCCACAGCCACAAGTTAGTAACCACACACTCCTTTAATCACTGACCGGAGCAATTTAATGGAAAACAGGTCCCTGGAACAAATGCTTCACTAATTTACACAATGCAGAGTAGCTTCCCTTCTTTCAAAAAAGTTTTTCTCAAATTATGGGAAATTACGTTTTTCTCCTGTTTACTATTGAAAGTGTGGAAAATACAGAAAATGAAAACTACTCATAATTCCACCAACGCAGGTTAAGCACAGGTCATGTTTTCATCCCCTTCCAGTATTTTTTCTTTGCAAATATTTTGTGTCCATGAATATTGTATTAGGCAGCTTAACTTCCTGATTTTCTTACTTATACCACATCATTAAAATTCTTCCTGTGTGTTACTTTAATGGCTACATAATATTTTGATATATTGCTGCACCATTATATATTTACATTGAGTTTCTTTTTTGAACTTAATGAAAATTTCAAAGAGATACAAAAGTACAGAGAATATGAAATGCACTTAACATATGGCTAATCTTGCTTCATCTTTTTTCCCACTCCTACTAGGTTATTTCCAAGCAAATCATCCCAGACACTATTATCATTTCAACCATTTGGATTTGGCTTCTTCCTAAATAAAAAAATCTCTGACTCTTCATGGAAATCGAATAAATAACTACTGGTCAATATTCCTGCTACAGAATATTGAGCTGAATATGTCTCTGCCTTCTACAGCTGACTGTTAAACAGTGCGCTCTACCTGTGTGGACAAACACACTATTTATTTGGAAAGCTATTTCTTACTGGTAGTTACTATGAATCCTCGCACTTGAAAACGGACGCTCAAATATTTAATTGCTCAATTCATATTTGCCACTTCTACACAGCACATAACAGGAAATGAAGGAAGAAACACAAAGAAAATACGAAAGAGAGGAAAGGAGTCACAGGTCTGTGCCAGAGTTGGTTCTACAATTTAGGTCTCTTTTAATGTCAATGCCAAAATGTCCATCTTCCCTATCAGCCAATTCCTTAAAAGCTGAAAAAAAAACCTTCCCCAGCTTTGGTTTTCAACTTTCATACAATTTGGCTTTATAAAAGTGTCAGCTCCACCAAAAATTCTCCGTTGGAACCTCACCAAATTTGACTCATGATCATGCTATCATTACATATAAAATGGGAGCTGGACAGAAATAATACTATTCAAATCCTTTACTGCTGTTTTAGGCTTCAAAGAACATCGTTGCTTCCATTATCTCTGTTTACTGTCAAAGTAACAGACAATGCCACCAAACAGCAGAATGATCATACTGATTCTAGGCTGGTGGCCCAATCCAAATGCCCAGGTATTCCAAAAGGTCACCCCTCAAACACCCCCACTATGTTAGAGTCAGTCAGCGACCTCCTGATCCCCAGGTATCTTTTGCTCGAGGACACTGATGGAGAGGGGGCAGCCACCAGGCCATTCCAGGGAGAGGCAATGGGGAAGGGAAATATAAGGAGCAAGAGGGAATATGAAAATGGTGAGGGTTGGTTGGGAGTCACCAATTATCACCCTGGGTACCACCTCCTAGGGCAGCCACTAAGATAGAAAATAGAAGTGCAAGAGCATTCCACTGCTTGAATTTGCAGTTAGCCATGACAACTGCACATGACTCATCAAGCATGCAGCATATCATCTGAATTACCTTGTTTAATCCCCAAGAACTTTGAGTATTCCTCTTTTGGAGATGAGAACATATATTAGGCAGTTTATTAACTTGCCCACAATAGCAAGGCTGACACCGGCCTCCAGGCTCACATTGATTTTATACTCAGCATGGGCAGGTGCTTCCGAGGCACTGGGATACAGTGACAGATGAGACCAAGGTGGTCCCTGCCCCTTGCAGGTGCTGACCCAGTGAAGGGAACATTCCTGAGCTGTCCCTAGAGGAGCTCAAGGGAAGCTGGGGAATTCAAAGGACAGAATCCCCCAATCAAATGGCTCTGCCCACCAAGCAGTCCTGCCCAGGGTCAGGCCAGGACTCAGAGGCTGATGGAGCCCTGGGAGACCATCTGTTGGTCTTGGTCTGAAAGAAGGGATTTGAGACTGTCACGATGTGTCAACTAACCTGGAAAGGATAACACTCTGGAGAAACCATGATGTTTCCCATAAAACATCCAGCCACTTCTAGCAAATGAAAGGGTCCCTGCTGGGAAGTGCTGGGAACGTGCAGGGGTGTATGTGGAAGCATGTGAGAGTCCCCAGGAGTGGGTGTGCAGAAGGGCACCTCATCCCGCCAAACCTGGAGCAGCCTGGAGACTCAGATTTATTCCTCCCTGGGTTGAAGGCTGTGGCTGTGAGAAAGCCACTCAGGGCAGAGGGTCCAGGAGCAGGGTTCAGGAGGGCGGGAGGACCGAGGGGTCCCAGTCTCCCTGGTGTAGGTCCTTCCACCATCTTCCTGGCAGGCAGATGCAGACAGCACCCCCAGACTGTCCAGACTGCCAGCAGACCCACACAGGGAGGCGAAGGTCACCCTCAGACAAAGGGACAGCAATGGGGCTCACGTCATGTGGAAGGTTTTAGAACCTGCTCATGTGTTATGTCCCAAATGTCTTCATACTACTAATACGGGGCAGAGGAAAAGGAGCCAAGACTTGGATATCAGGCAGCCCTGGGATTGCTTCTTCACCCCACCGCCTACCAGCGCTGGGCCTCACGCACGAAAGGGGGATAATGATGCTGTATTTAAATGGGACCAGAACACGGCACACAGCAGGCACAAGCTGAGAACTGCTGTCGGTCACTGCAGCCCGTTCTTCTCCACGTGCTCCTGTCTATGCACAAACACACCCAAGTATACGTGACCGACACGCCCTGGCAGCAGGTGAGCGTCAGTTTCCTTGAGCAAATGGTTCACCTTAGAGTCACTGTTATCACTCACAGGACAAGACACTGGATTCCCAGTGTTTCCTGACCCCCACAGCCTAAGGGACCCAAACTGCTGCCAGGTAACTGATAAAAACACATCTGAAGGTCACGGAGGAACATCTGCCCTGTGAGACCACAGAGTGCACAGATGGAGAACTGTCCCCTTCAGGTGGACATTCCCGCTGGAAATACCCCACAGCTGTGACAGTGGCACGTCGTCTCTGCTGGGCCCAGTAACCTGCCCTTCTGGACACACATTCCCCACTCCAGGTCGTGGAAAATCCAGAAGGAAAACCACAGTGAGAAAGGCAGCGTTGCAAATACCCAATCTCTCCCAGCATGCCTTGTGCATCTCACATGAAGACAGTGCTTCTCACTGGAACTCAAAGTTCAAGTCAGGCCACCCAGTGTCCCCTCAACCAGGGTCTGCTTTTCCCCCTCCCAATCTTGTTGTCGTAACAGCTCCAAGTCCAAGTCAAGGAAAATTTATTCTTCAAACTAAATCTGGACCTGAGAGGCCCCTTCAGGGGTCCTAATTAACTCACAAGGGTGCTGAGCCTCCAGCCCTCTCTGCTGTGTACTGCACTTACCAGTGTGTATCTGGACGCCTACACAATCCAGGGGAGTCCTGCAACCAAAACAGCCTCAATGTGGGGGTTGCCCCACCCCTTTGCTTTCCACCCTGACTGTGACCACAGGCTCTTTGCAGCTTACAGCAGAATTCCATCATTACTTGCAACTGCTATTGAAAAATTCTACAAAAGTTTGTTCACATGAAGAATGAGAATAGATTTTAACGTGGTATTTTTAAGGTTTCAATCTTATAGTACTGCCGATGCAAAGAAAAGTATGCGTACCCTGGCTGTATGCATCTGCACACATAATTATGCATGAAAGCTTTAGTGTTCACCCCTACAGATTGCTAATTCCACACTAACCGCCAGGCTATGTTCAGACCCCTGTGGAGCCTTTCTTAGCTGTCTATACCCTGCTTTCCCGACACCCACCAATGTTGTCATCAATAACTTGTTTGGAAGCTGTTTGCTTAGCATCCCCGTGCTCTCCAAACTGTGGGTTTCGGGAGGTGAGCTCTATATCTATTATACTCACTGCTCTCTTACCAGGGGAAGTGGCCAAGCAAACAGCTGAACCCAGCACACACACAGGTAACCAACAAACTAGAGGGGCTGCTGGGTATTAGCATCCTTTAAGATTTTTGAATAGATTTTTAGGGCAGAGTAAGATGGCTGATTAGAAACCTCCAGCAATCGTCCAACCACACGAACACCTAATGCAACAACTATCCACACAGGCAAGCACCTTCTTGGCTGGGTGCGGTGGCTCACACCTGTAATCCTAGCACTCTGGGAGGCCGAGGCAGGAGGCTCACTTGAGCTCAGGAATTCGAGACCAGCCTGAGCAAAAGCGAGACTCCGTTTCTACAGAACAAAACAAAACAAAACAAAAAAGCAAGCACCTTCAGAAGAACCAAAAATCAGGTGAGCAATCACACTACCTGGTTTTAATGTTACATCAAGGAAAAGGCACTGAAGAGGGCAGAAAAGTTGTCTTGCATTGCCTACGCCAGCCCTCTCCCATCCCCCGGCAGTGCGGTGCCAGCACCCGGAGGGGAGAGAGAATCTGTGTGCCTGAGAGAGGGAGAGTGAAGTGACTGTGGGGCTTTGAATTGAAACTCAGGGCCACCTGGCACAGGGGAACACAGAATTCTGCCATTGTCCATGGAGGGAGCATTTTGACCAGCCTGGCCAGAAGGAAATCCTCCGCCCTGAAGCCCGAGTTCCTGCTAACCCCACCTGGGGCCTGGACTAAATTCATAAGGCAGTTGGGCCACAGGGGCTGCAGTCCTCGGGCAATTCCTGTGGCTGTGCTGGTTGGAGCCAGTGGACCTGAGGTGCACGTGACCCAGTGAGACACCAGCAGCTGCGGCCAAGCCAGTGCCTATGTCACCCCTCCCCCAACTACAAGCAGTACGGCTCAGGGAGAGTCTTCTTCCACTGGAGGACAGGAAAGGGAAGAGTTTGGAGGACTTTGTTTTGCAACTTGGGTACCAGCTCAGCCACAGTAAAATAAAGTACCCAGCAGACTCCTGAAGCAACTGAATCTAGGTCTTAGTTCCTGGATGGCATTCTGGACCCACCCTGGGCCAGAAGGAAACACACTGCCTTGAAGGGAAGGACCCAGTCCTGGCAGGATTCACCACCTGCTGACGAAAGAGCACTTGGGCTTTGAATAAATATCAGAGGTAGCCAGGCAACAGTCACCACAGGCTTTGAGTGAGACTAGGCTGGCTTTAGGTGTGACCTGGCAATGGTGACCACAAGCCAGTGCCCACATCACTCTTCCCCCAACTCCAGCAGCCCAGCACAGAGAGTGAGGGAAGAGAGTGAGAGACTTTGCCTGGTAATCCAGGGAATTCTCTTGTATCTCACCCAAGTCCACCAAGACAGTTCCACCAGGAGTCTGCAAGAGTCACCGCAGCACTGGGCTTAGGGTGTCCCCAGGGCTGATATGGCAGCAATGACCAGAGACTTAGACCACAACACTCAATTCCCTTGAGTATCTGGACAGCCTTTTCAAGGAGGACAGGTGCAAACAAGCCCAGACTGTGAAGATTAAATTAAATACCTAACTCTTCAATGCCTAGACATCAACGAACATCCACAAGCATCAAGAACATCCAGGAAGACGTGACCTCACCAAATGAACTAAATAAGGTACCAGTGACCAATCCTGGAGTGATGGAGATATGTGACATTTCAGACAAAAAATTCAAAATAGCTGTCCTGAAGAAGCTCAATGAACTTCAAGACAATACAGAGAAGGAATTCCGAAGCCTATCAGAGAAATTTAATAAAGAGATTGAAATAATTTTAAAAAATCAAGCAGAAATTCTAGAGCTTAAGAATTCAACTGACAAACTGAGAAATGCATCAGAGTCTCTCAATAGCAGAATTGATCAAGCAGAAGAAAGAATTAGTGAGCTTAAAGACAGGCTATTTGAAAATATATAGTCAGAGGAGAAAAAAGAAAAAAGAATAAATAAGAATGAACCACACCTACAAGATCCAGAAAATAGCCTCAAAAGAGCAAATCTAAGAGTAATTGGCTTTAAAGAAACGGTAGAGAGAAAGATTAGGGTAGAAAGTTTACTTAAAGAAATAATAACAAAGAATTTTGCAAACTTAGAGAAAGATATCAATATTTTGGTACAAGAAGGTCATAGAACACAAAGCAGATTTAACTCAAACAAGGCTAGCTCAAGGCATTTAGTCATCAAGCTTCCAAAGGTCATGGATAAAGAAAAAGTCCTAAGGGAAGCTTAGAGAAAAAGAGAAAAATTACATATAAAGAAGCTCCAATACATCTGCCAGCAGACTTCTCAGTGGAAACCTTACAGGCCAGGGAGAGTGGCATGACATATTCAAAGTGCTGAATGAAAAAAACCTTAACCCTAGAATATCATATCCTACAAAAATATCTTTAGAATGTGAAGGAGAAATACAGACTCTCACAGACAAACACAAGCTGCGGGATTTCATCAACACCAGATTTGTCCTACAAGAAATGTGAAAAAGAGTTCTTCAATCTGAAAGAAAAGGACATTATTGAACAATAAGAAAATTCCTGAAGGTATACAACTCACTGTAACAGTAAGCACACAAATATAGAATAGTCTCTGGCTGTAATTGCAGTATAAAACCATTTATATCTTGAGTAGGAAGACAGACAAACTTATTAAAAAATAACAACTTTTTGAGAGAGAGAGAGATAGTATAAAAATACGGATATGGATGGAAACAACAAAAAGTCAAAGAATGGTGGCATGGGGTTAAAGAATAGAATTTCTGTTAGATTTCTCTTTGCTCATTTGTTTGTAAGAAGAGTTGTCATATGCTTAAAATAATTGGTTAAAAATGTTTTTTACAAACCTCATGGTAATCCCAAAGCAAAAAACCTACAACAGATACACAAAAAATAAAAAAGCAAGATATTAAAACACAACTACCAGAGAAAATCACTTTTAACAAACATTATGTTAAGTGAAATAAGCCAAACATAGAAAGACAAATCTCACATGTTCTCATTCATATGTGGGAGTTAAATATTAAAAACAGTTGATCTCATGGAGACAAAGAGTGGAATGACAGTTACCAGAGTGTGGGAAGGGTAGCGGGGAGGGGGAGATAAAGTGGGGATGGTTAATGGGTGCAAAAATATAGTCAGATAGTTAAAATGAGCAATATGTGATAGCACAACAGTGACCATAATGATAAGGAAAGTCCTTTGAGATAGTTACCAGCCAAAACAGTTCAGCTTGGAGAGCATCACATTGAAGTCCTTTGAAATAAATAAATACAACATACAACATACCAAAACATATAAGATGCAGATCAAACACTGCGTAGAGAAAATCTGTGCTTAAAAACACCTATATAAAAAAGAAAAATCTCAAATCCATATCATAACTTTCCACTATGTAAAACTAGAGAAAGAAGGGCAAACTAAACTGAAAACAAGCCAAAGAAAGGACAAAATAAATGAGTGCAAAAATCAATGACACAGAGTATAGGAAAACATTTTGAAAATCAATGAAACGAAAAGTTGGTTGTTTGAAAAGATCAACACCTAGAAGATCACAGCAAACAAGTAAAATAAAAACAAAGAAAAAAAAATCAACAAAATAGATGGATCTTTAGCTTTACTGACCAGGAGAAAAAGAGAGAAGATTCAAAGTACTAAAACTAGGAATGAAAGACTATCAACTTTACAGAAATAAAAATAATTTATTTTATGGGAATATTATGTATAACTATATGCCAAAAATCAGATAACCTAGATGAAACAAATTCCTAGAATGATACAAACTACTAAATCTGAATTAATAAGAAACAGAAAATTTGAATAGACTTACAACAAGAAGAGAGACTGATTAATAATTTTAAAACTTCTTACAAAGAAAAGCCCAGTCCCAAATGCCTTTACTGGTAAATTCTATCAAATGCTTAAAGAAGAATTAACAGCAAACTTTCGCTTCACAAACCCTTCCCAAAAATTATAAGAAAAGGCAACACTTTCTAGCTCATTCTATGAGGCCAATATTACCTAATACCAAAAGCAAAGACATCACCATAAAAGATAATACAAACTAATATCTCTTATGAATATCGACACAAAAGTTCTCAACACAATTCTAGCAAACTAAATCCAGCAAGATATAAAAGTGAGTTTTATCCGAGGAATATGTGTTAGTATAACATATGAAAATCAATTAATGCAAAAACCATATTAACAAAATAAAGGACATATGATCAGACCATATGATCAGACCAGGCACAGTGGCTCATGGCTGTAATTCCAGCACTTTGGGAGGCCAAAGCGGGAGGATCATTTCAGTCCAAGAGTTCAAGACAAGTCTGAGCAACACAGCAAGGCACCATCTCTCCAAGAAATAGAAAAATTAGCTGGGTGTGGTGGTGCACAACTGTAGTCCCAGCTACTCGGGAGGCTGAGGCAGGAGGATGGCTTGAGCTCAGGAGTTTGAGGCTGCAGTGAACTATGATGACACCACTGCACTCTAGCCCAGGCAACAGAGTGAGACCCTGTCTAAAAAAAAAATCCCAAAAATAAAAAAACAAAACAAACAAAAAACCCCCTATGATCACTTCAATGGATGTGCAAAATATAAGGATACAAACAAAAATCCTTAACAGAATATTGGCAAAATTAACATAGCAACATATAAAAGGGATCATATATCATGACCAAGTGGGATTTACTGAAAGATGCAAAGTTGGTTCAACACATGAAAAATAATGCAATAACCCATACTACATGATTCTCTCAGTAGATACAGAAAAAGCATTTGACAAAATCCAACAAAATTCAACACTCTTTTATGATACAAACACTCAACAAACTAATAGAAGGAAACTTCCTCAACATGATAAACGGCATCTACAAAAACCTGCAGCTAACATAACATTCAATGGTGAAAGACTGAATGCTTTTCCCCTAACACAAGAACAAAGACAAAGATATCCACTGTCACACTGATACGCAACTTTGTACCGGAGATTCTGGCAGGGCAAGTAGGCAAGAAAAAGAATAAAAAGCACTGAGACTGGAAAGGAAGAAGTAAAACTATCTCTTTTTGTAGATGACATGATCATGCACCCAGAAAATGTTAAGCAATCCATTAGAAAATTATCAGAATTAAAGTTGGCAAGGTTTCAGGATTTAAAATCAATACAGAAAGTCTATTGTATTTCTACATACTAGCAATGAACAATCTAGGGATGAAATTAAGAAAACTTCTGCCTGTACTAATTCAAAAGAAATCAAATTAAAAAATTAAAAAAAAAAATTAAGAAAACAATTCCATTTAAAATAGCATGCAAAAGAATAAAATAGGAATAAATTTACCAAGGAGGCAGAATACTTGTATATTGAAAACTATAAAACAATGTTGAAAGAAATTAAACAAGATGTAAATAAATGGAAAGACATCCTGTGTTCATGTATCAGAAGACTTAATATAATTAAAATGGCAATACTCCCCAAATTGACCTATAGAATCAACAGAATCCCCATCAAAATCTCAGCTGGATTTTTGGCAAAAATTGACAAGTTTATCTGAAAACTCATGTGGAAATGCAAGGAACCTAGAATAGTCAAAATAATCTTGAAAAATAAAAGCAAGGATGGAATACTTTCCATTTTCAAAACTTACTAAAAGCTACAGTAATCAAAGCTGCAGCATACTGGCATATGGATAGACATACAGATCAAAAGAATAGAATTGAGTCCAGAAATAAATGCATACTATTTCAGCAAGGGTACCAAAACAATTCAACAGGGGAAAGAATAGTCTTTTCGAAAAATCATGCTGGAACAAGTGGACATCAATGTGAAAAAAGTATTTGTACTCCTACCTCATACCATACATAAAAATTACCTCAAAGTGGATCATAGACTTAAAAAATTTAAGTGCTAAAACTATACAATGCTTAGAAGAAAACGGGCAAGTCTGTCATCTTAGGTTGGGCAATAATTACTTAAATGTGACACAAAATGTACCAAAAGAGATGATAGATAAATTTGACATCATCAAAATTATAATATTTTGTATCAAAGAACCATCAAGAAAGTGTAAAGATAACTCACAGACAAGGAGAAAATATTTGCATTATTATATATCTGATAAGGAGTGGCATCCAGAATATATAAAGAATGCTTATAACTCAATAGCAAAAAGACAGCCCATATAAAAACTGACAAAAGATTTGAACAAAAACTTGTACAAAGAAAGCAAATGAATGTCTAACAAGTGCATGAAAAGATGTGCAACACTCTTAGCCATTAGGGAATTGCAAATCAAAACCACAGTGAGATACTATTTTATACTAACTAGAACAGCTATAATCAAAGAGTTATACAATAACAAGTGTTTGCAAGGATGTAAAAAAATTAGAACCTCATTCATTGTTGGTGGAAATGTAAAATGTTGCAGCCACTTTGGAAAAGTTTGGCAGTTCCTCAAAATGTTCAATGTAAAATTACCATACAGCCCACCAATTCCATTTATAGATATCTACATAAGGGAAATAAAAATGTATGTCCATGGTGGATCCTGAGAAGAAATCCTGTTTGCAGAGTAGAAAACACCAGGAATCTGTTTTCCCACCTAAACAACAATGGCAGTGGCAGAATCTGTCTGATGTAACTATTTTGAAACTCTGGAGTCTACTGAATGCTTGCAACTTCCAAGGGAAGGCTTAGAAGGCAAATTGTGGTTAATTTCTGTCAATTTCAGCTCTTAGCACAGTAGCATCTACCCATCTCCCTACTTCCCCATCCCCACAGCAGGCACCTGTACATGTGTTCTGGGAGCAGCTTGTATGCAGCTTGCAGAAGCCAGAGTGTGCAAAAAGTACCCTGTCCTCCAAACACTGGTTATCTATGCTCCAACCAGATCACAGAGGTGCAGAAAAAGAGGTGGTGGCCATTGTTGTTGCTCCCTTCCCAACTGTTGCAAGACTCCCTCCAGCCCTAAGTGACTTCCTGGGTATTTAATAGGCTGGCACCTTTTCCCCACCTCCCCTTCACTTTTCTCTATTCCCCTTCTGGGAGCCAGACATTAAAGACTAGGCCATTCAAAAACAACTGCATATAAGGAGAAATTAGAAAGTCACCCTGCATGCCCAGGGAAAGGCACAGTCTCAGAAAAGAGCTGAGAAGACCTTACGTTTTCACCTCAAGCTGATCATCAGCACAGAGAATGCCTACAATAATCAAAACAAAACAAATAAACAAAAAACAAACCAGAAAACTGTGGGAAAGGGTGGGAATCTGACTTCCAGAGTTACCACATTATTAGACTCAAATTCCCAGTTTTTAACAACAAAAAAAAATCACAAGACATACAAAGGGACAGGAAAGTATGGCCTATCAAAGGAAAAAAATAAGCCAACAGAAATGGTCTCTGAAAGAGACCGGATGGTAGATCTACTAGACAAAGACTTAAAAATAACAATCTTAAAGATGTTCAACAAACTAAAGGGAGATGTGGAGAAAATCAAGAAACTGATATATGAACAAAATTGAAATATCAATAAAGAGATAAAAAACCTAAAAAGAAACCAAAAAGAAATTCTGGAGCTGAAAAATACAATGACTAAAATGAAAAATTCACTAGAGGGATTCAAAGACAGATTTGAGCAGGTAGAAGAATCAGCTAAACTTGAGATAGGACAATGGAAATTTCTTTTCACAGAATGGAAAGAAAAAGTACTAAAGAAAGGTGAACAGAGAATAGAGATCTGTGAAACACCATCAAGTGGGCTAACATACACATTGTGGGAGTTCCAGAAGGAGAAGAGAGAGAGAAATGGGAAGAGAGAACATTTGAAGAAATAATGGCTGAAAACTTTCCAAATTTGATGAAAGACATACACATAAACATCCGATGAGCTCTATAAGATCCAAGTAGGGTGAACTTAGGCACACACATAGACACATTATAATCAAACAGCTGAAAGACAAAGAGAATCTTGAAATTAGCAAGAGAGAAGTTACTGATGACATATAAGGGATCCTCAATAATATTTTGAGTAGATTTCATATCAGAAACTTTGGAAGCCAGAAGGCAGTAGGCTATTATGTTCAAAGTGCTAAAAGAAGAAAAATGTCAACTATTAATCTTTTATCTGGCAAAGGTGTTCTTCAAAAGTAAGGGAGGGCCAGGTATGGTGGCTCATACCTGTAAGCCTAGCACTTTAGGGGCCAGAGGCGGGAGGATTGCTTGAGGCCAGGAGTTTAAGATCAGCCTGGGCAACATAGTGAGACCCTGACAAGAAAAGAAAGGAAAGAAAGAAAGAAAGAAAGAAAGAAAGAAAGAAAGAAAGAAAGAGAAAGAAAGAAAGAAGGAAGGAAGGAAGGAAGGAAGGAAGGAAGGAAGGAAGGAAGGAAGGAAGGAAAGGAAGGAAGGAAGGAAGGAAGGAAGGAAGGAAGGAAGGAAGGAAGAAAGAAAGAAAGAAAGAAAGAAAGAAAGAAAGAAAGAAAGAAAGGAAGAAAGGAAGGAAGGAAGGAAAAATGCAGCCTGGTGTGGTGATAGACACCTATAGTCCCAGCTACTTGGGAGGCCAAGGCATGAAGATGGCTTATGCCCAGAAGTTAAAGGCTGCAATGAGCTATGATCTCACCACTGCACTCTAGTCTGGGTAACAGAGCCAGACTCTGTCTCTTAAAAAAAAAAAAAAAAAAAGGTTAGGGGAAAATAAGACATTCCCAGACGAACAAAAGCTGAGGGAGTTCATTACTACTAGAGCTGTCCTGTAAGAAGTGTTAAAGAGAGTCTTGCAGGTTGAAAAGACACTAGACATTAAC
>CAUYRT010001939.1:0-44656 GCA_963574885.1 Lepilemur ruficaudatus
GGACTACAGGCATGCGCCACCATGCCTGGCTCATTTTTTCTATATATATCTTTAGTTGGCCAATTAATTTCTTTCTTTCTATTTATAGTAGAGACGGGGTCTCACTCTTGCTCAGGCTGGTTTCGAACTCCTGACCTTGAGCAATCTGCCCTCCTCGGCCTCCCAGAGTGCTAGGATTACAGGCGTAAGCCACCGTGCCCGGCTTATTGGACAAATTTTTAAATAGAATGTTATATGACAATTTTGTTCAACAACAGTGATAGCAGCAAAAGCACCATTGCAGGACCACCTTGTAGCTAAATGCATAGACTCTGTATCTACATTGTCTGGGAATGAATTCCGGCTCTAGTACTTGTTTGCCGAATGGCTCTGGGAAAGTTACTTGAGTTTCAGATTTATCTGTTAATTTGATGATGAGGATGATGATGATGATGGTGATACATTAGCTACCTCATAGTGTTGTTAGAAAGAGTAAATTGATTAATATTTACAATGTGCTTTAAATAGTGCCTGGTCCATATATGTGCTGGGCAAGTATCTGTTAAATAGTTAAAATTATATGAAAACCAGCCTTTGTTTCTGTATTAGACACCATCAAATACTTTGCAAGCATCTCGTCATGTAACTCTCCTCACCACTTTGTATAAATCAGACCACAAAGAATCTTATCCATGGTCCTACAGCTGGATGAACTCAGAAAAAACAGTGTCAAAATCCAAATGATATGGCACAACAATCTTTAAATTCTATAATGATTAATGTAGTTAAAATTCCTAGTTTTGCTGGCAGAGTTCTGACCTGAATCTTCTGATTATTTACATGTCATTGAAGTTGGGGAGCAGAAAGATGGGAAGAAGAAAAAACATATCGTGGAAAGAATGACCAAGGCAATTCTACCTCCTCCAGTCTTTTTTCACCTATTCTCTAGTAAATATATAGTCATTTTGGTGTCAATATTTTCCTGTGCACTTTAGTCTGTTTAGAAATTATGATTTTGTGTATATATCTTTGTATATCCATGTTTGAGTGTATTCAAGTGCTTGGGATTACTATTATAATTCCATTTGTTTTTGTGTTTACTTGTTGTCCTTGCATGAAACAGTTTGGAGGACCCCACGTGACATTTTCACAGTCATTTCTTTACCTTCAAGGAAACAGTGTTTTGTAGATCCTTTGCCTCTTTTGATCAGAGAGCCAAGGGAGACCAACCTTCTCAGAGGCCAGCCCAACTGCGTGTCATGTTTCACTGAGGATTTAGTCTCAGTCCAATATACCCCCAACTAGCTAAGATGTGGCCTCTTGAACAACCTTCAGGGAGAGTCAAGCCTGGACTTCATTCAGAATTGAATGACATTATTTCCTCTTACCCAGTATTAGTCATATGCTCATCCTCTTCTTTATAATGGATGAACAACTCTGTTTGCATCTCCCAAAACTTCAAAAAGATCTTTGTAGGCAGAGCTGTTACAGAGAAGCCAATGATTATGGGATCATTTATTTATATTATTATGTCACAATAGAAGTCACTTTGGTCCTTGAATATGTTCCAGTGACTCATGATATTTTTTCCGATGTTTTCTGACCTCTGCTCCTTTCCGAATTCTCCCTTCTCCGATAAATTAGCTTCAAAACCACAGAGAAACCACAGCTGTGTTTGTTGATCAGGGATTTGAAGAATGAAAGTAACTGTTTCCATGAAGAATCTTCAAAGGAGTTAAAATTAGTTTCCTGTTGTCTACATATAACCAGATAATAAGGGATTTTAGAAATGAAAGTTGTCATTTTTTATTTGGAAAATATTTTCACATGATAAAAAATAGAAAAGTTATGGAGACATCATCAAGATCAGCTGAACTGTATGTTTTGTTATTACATTGCAGCATTACAAATGAGATGACACACAAATCACAATGAATGTGTGATAGAAAGTAATAATTGAATGTTTTTAATCATTTTAAGACACAAACATGATTATCAAAATATAAAATATTAAATGTCTAAGTCAACAAAAATGTGTACGGTTAACAAAAGACGACATTGATTTATGGAAGTTATACAAAGTGTTCCAGACCTCCAGAGGGTGCTATTGCATTTACACAGAAATACATTTAATTACGTACACATTCTCCTGAAATAAAAAAAAATGAGAATTTTAAGCATCTCTAATTTGTTTCCACATAAAACAAGGAAAGAATCAATAACCATAACAATAATATGTCTTCTAAAATATTAACTGAGGCTTATGTCAGTTAACAAACCTTTTTTTAAAATCTAAAGATCAGTTACCTAATAAAAGAATGGAAGTCATTTCAGATATATTTACAGTAAACTTCATTTGAACAAAATGAACTTTGCATTAGTCATAGATACTAAATTGATTGTATGTTCAAAAATACATGTAGAGATTTAAAAACCTTTAAAGATTTTGAGCATCAAGAAATAAATCACAACATGAAATCAATCTTTGAGGAAAAGCTACAGATTTTGAAAATACAGGAGAATTCATTGCCTAAGTAAAATTATTTTGCACTGTCATAATCTAGCATTTCATCCATATACTTTCAGCATGAGTGATGTTACCTACTGAGGAAAATGAATCAGAGGCAATAGCTAGTAAACAGCGAATTGGCCTTTTGCATTATTTGAAAGCTATATGACAATGGCGGATGTGTATATCTCAAAAGATTTTGAATTCATATGACATGGCTGTGAATTTGTACACTGAGCTCTAATCCTGTAGATATGTTTCAGATACTATGACTTTTTAAAAAAGCAATGATTAAAATTGATTCAAATAATTCTTTTTGAAATTCACTGCCATATTCATTTGTTCTAAATTTTGACTATTATGAATTCTTATCATATTTACAGAATGGTTTGAGTCATAACATCATTAGTTGCTATTGGAATTTCATTTTAAAATGTCCCAGGAAGATGATAAAGAGAATTTTGAATTGCTTCATATCTTAAGTCTCTTATTTGCATTTTCCCTGATTGGAAATCATCGTGTCATTGTTTTACCAAAAAATGTGGTTTTTTGCGAAGTAAAAAAGGGACGGATGTAAATATTCAACTCTTGGTAAGATTAGTGAATGCCATCATATATTGCATGCAATAGACAAGAAAGAATTGAATCTAGAAAGTATCCCCAAATTTATAACACTTTTTTTCATTAAGAGAAAACAACCTATGTGTGAAATCTGCAGAAAAATTGATAACCCATAATTAAATTGAAATGGTTAATAGTGAGTCCATGTGAGGAAGTTAACATGTTCATTAAAATATGAGGATATTGCTAGAGAACTTATAGAATGCATGTAAATAACAGTGCAATGACACGTGCGTTTCTATAACATCTTTCAGGAGCACAAGTAGCATAGATCCATTCTCTTCACATTTCTTGGAAGAAGAAGGGTATTAATATTGCCTGTGGCTACAAGAGAACAAATAATCAGGATGGGAAC
Organism: Lepilemur ruficaudatus; assembly: GCA_963574885.1. Classification (NCBI taxonomy): domain Eukaryota; kingdom Metazoa; phylum Chordata; class Mammalia; order Primates; family Lepilemuridae; genus Lepilemur; species Lepilemur ruficaudatus. The sequence goes on from CAUYRT010001939.1 coordinate 3,465, forward strand.
AAAACAAAGCTTAGGAAGGCAGATGGGTGGCAGTTTCCCATGTTTGTGGGTGACTGTGGACACAGATGGACCTGTCAAATGTTTTACTTGAGCTGATCTGGATGACATCAGTAAGAGAAGAGTTTCAATCAAAAAGGCTCACAAGTAGAAAAGGAAGGCAAAGTATAGCTTTCTTTAAAACCCGATCTCGCAAAATATTCTCATGGGGACATCTAAGTCATGGGATAGATGAAATCCTGAGATTAAGGTGGCCAAAGAAAACATGTAAACATTTTATACTCTCGAAAATAACTAGAAAAAAGACCCACTGGCACGCGATAGTGGCATGCTGGTGACAAAGCATTCACATGAGCTTTTGGCCTTCCCATGGTATAAATACCCTTTCCATTGGGCCATAATAGTCCCTAAGTGTGAATACCACCTTCTACAGGTAGGTTAAAAACTGTCAGCACTGTGCAGTACTGGGAAGTTTAGGACCGAATATAATAGCTAAAAATAAAAATAATAAGTAGAGCATTTGTTAAATTCATGGCCTTGAAAAATCTTCTTAGGCCTGCTTTCCACAATTCCCAAATAGGAACGTATGTGGTTAAATATTCTAAATGAGGTAATGTATTTTAAAGTACTTTGGAACTATAAGAGGCTCTACTGTGTTAGCCTAACATAGTTTGTGGTTTTATCTCAGGTAAAATCCCAGGTATCTTTTGCAGCACTAGATTCTCCCTTTTTTCCCTAGGAAAAGACAAATTAGGACTAAAGAAACAGAATGGTTTATTTCAATATTTACTCTGGATTAACATGAAGAATGAAGTATGTCTAATCTAAGATCTCATCATTAAGGTTCAATGTGAATGACGAGGTAGAGTCGTTCCCTCTTCTCTCTGGCTCTTCAATAACACCTTTCACAGGCTACCAAAAGAATAGAAATGCCTGACAAAGACACCATATTTCTAAAGTGACCTCCCCGACACACATTCGCCAGAGGCTTTGTATGTATATGACAGTGTGATTGACAATGTTTCAGACAAGAAACTGTACATATATCAAGAGTCAGTGCATATAAAATTATTTTGTATTATTTTATGACTCTAATAAGGAACATGATCAAAACATATATTACAAAAAAATTAGTTCTTTTTTTTTTTTTACAACATTGATTTTGAAACCAATAAGTCTTTTCCATCTAAGAAGAGAATCATCTCAATATATAAGGCCTATACTTATTCCGTGATGTTGGACCCTTATGTGTTTAGCTTATGTGCTGTGTTGGAAGGAATACAGGAAATCACCACAACCATCGTTAGGTACAAGAAAAGGGAATGCATGGAGGCATCACACCAAGCCAAAAGGCGAAACATGCACAGGGAATAGTTGTGAAGTGATAACGGAGGGTGAAATGGGAGAAAGGTGAATGACTATGAGCCTAAATACCAAAATTTTTCCAGATTTTGCACACTCTAGACTCGGGCAAGGGCTTACCTTCTGTGAGCCCAGTTTCATGTCTGTTAATTTGAGGCTGTAGTTAGTCTAAATATCTCAAGATTTCCTTACAGCTCTGAAATGAACAGATTCTCTGACCCAGGTGTGTGTGCGTGTCTGTGTCTATTCTAAAATCTCTTGGATTAGAATTATATAGAAAGGAAGTTTATCAGAACACAGAAAACCAAGCAATTCAGTTTTATGGGGTAATAAAGTATGTTGGCAAAGGATTTTTTCGAAAGACCAAGTATTTGAAATTCTTTTAAGGGTACATACTTATCACCACAATAGCTTTTGTATCCTTTATTTAAATAAAAAGAATCCTTAAAATGTTAGTGATTCTCATGTGCATATTTTGTAAAGAGTTGATTTTTTTAAAAAGCAAGATTCTAAACTTCTCTATTCTCCCAGACTTAGCTGGTGTCCTACTAACTGTATATTTGGTGTCTTTGGCAAAGAGTTTTATATATAACTCCCTAAATACCTAAGGCATTGTGCTATTGAGCTAGTAATATAATAGCTTTGTTTTATATTTTATTGCAACAAATTCCTCTATTTCAGCATGCTACTTTTATTGAGAGAAACACATACTAAACAATGATTTAAAATGTACATAAAAGTTGCTAGATGAAAATGTCCATATCTTTTTCTGTTATATTCAGTGTCCATAAATCTGAACCTACTTCCATACATAGATTTATGCAGTTGGATAAAAATCTCACAATCATATCTTAAATCCTATCCATTTGCGAGGATTAGCCTGTTCAACTAATTCAGTGTGGTAGGATTGCAGTAATTTCGCTAGTCCTTTACTCAAGACGTATCCGCAGGGAAATCTCACAGCATCTCATCAGCTTGTAAACATTAGCAGTCAGCCCACATCATTCAGATTCATTCTCCAGGAGGGTAAAAACTTCCCTACCACTATGAAAGTACTTTCATTTCAGATAGAAAGAGTCAGAGATCCTCTGTGTTTTTATTTTTTGGTTGATTTTTTTCAAGCAGTTTATAATTCCAATACAATGAATATAATAGACATGCATTAGACATGCTTTGTCTAAAACAGAAGCAACTGATTTTTCTGAATATTCCACTCTACCTAGCTTAACAATTTCAGATGTCTCAAGAAAAGTAGAATACACGAGAGACAGTAATCAGATAAGAAAATGGAAGATTCTAGAGAAAGTGGCCTGCTCACTATCTTGCTGTTTCCTAACATTTTCTGAATTCAGTCCTAAATTGATTAAGATAATTAAAGTTGTCTAAGCACTATTTATATATCTTCCTTTTCAAGGGACTTTGCTGAGACTTGTTCCAAAAGCAAACCAATCCCAGAGTCAACTATTGATTAAGCTAATACATACTTTTAGATGTGAGAGCAGAGACCATATAGTATTAGAAAATAAAATCTTCTTTTCTGTTTTTGGCTCCTCATTGTTGTACCATTGTCTCATCGTCCTCACACATAAAAATAGAATTAAAATTCGTAGAGGTGATCAGTACAGTATTAGGGTCTGTCAGCGTTAGCAAGCTCTCTCCCATTAATGATTTGCACACAATCACAATAGGTTTACAGTTTTTGCGTTTGAATCAAATTTTATCTCCTTTTTGAATCCGTAACTGTTCAGTGTTCGACTTATTGGAGTACAGTTCAGAATCTGAAAGTAAGCAAAGGAAGTTTCTTCAAAGTTAAATATCAATAGTTTTGCACCTCTAGCACTCTTGACCTCACTGAGCATCCATTAATATTTACTCTTAATACACATTTTAAAGGATTTAGTTATCTGTTCTCCAAGTTCTTAGCAGATTGTAAACATACTGACTATAGTAAAATGGCGGTTTGACAAACTTCACAAAGGACATCATTGGGCTCAATAAGTATATCAGCAATCTGGGTGCAAGAATGTCACTATATTATAGTCCTAATCATCAGTTGTTCTTGATGGTGATTCCAAGTCATCAGTAAACATTAAATTATGGCTAAAGTATTTCATTTTAAGAAAATTAAGTCCACATAATCAAATAAACAATTATTGACTATCATTCAAGTTTAATCATTAAGATTTCCCCATAACTTGCTGTTTTCTCCATTTTACAGATGTGAAACTGAGGTGCCCAGAAGTAACTTTCTCAAGGTCACAGCCAGTAAAGTAGCAAAAGTAGAGAGTGGAGCTTGATCATAAAGCTATCGCTCTTTCTCCTATTCCACTTGGCCTCTAGAATAATTTTTTTTTCATTTGAAACCATATTTGAGATCACATAGTCTAGCAACTTCAGTTTGCAAATGAAAATATAAAAGAAAAAGAGAAAAAAGATAATTATTAGCGTGGGACAACCTAATCACTAAAACCAGAACTTAGATCCCCGGTCTCACAGGTTAATGTTCTTTGCATGCTGCCATATTGATGATTGACAATGTTCATGCTAATACCAAATTCTCCTCACTCTGTTCCTTTTCTAAACTCCAGTCTTGGATTAATAAAATTGGTGAGTGCTATTGCAGTCACCAATCATATGCTAGTGCTCTACAAATCCAGGCTCTCTAGCGGCAAACAAGACCCTTACTGCTGCTTGCAATCTTGTGGTCTTTTCTAATCGCTTTCCTGTAATCAATGTCATAGTGTCTCTGGGCTTCCACGTTCCCATACCTTTATGTTGGTACATTCACCTAGTTCACTGAGTTCAAAATCATTCAATGTGAACTCTCAGTTCAGCTGTCATCTCCGTCTCAGAATTTTCCTGTTGACCTTTCTGCCAGCCTAGGTGTAACAAATGTTTTGCATCTTTATCATGGCTAGTTCATCCTGTTGCTCCTTAGGTTTCACCCACTCCTGAAGGAACTTACTCCCTCACTCTTTAAGACTCACTCTCCTGTTCCCCAGCAAGTAACATTTTCCATTGCCTCTATATGTAATCAAACTTCACCTGTTTCTAGAAATATTTCTTCTCCTCATTATTCTTTCTCCTCCTCTCCTTTTAGCTGATAAAAGTGTATTAATAGTTACTGAGCCTTTCTAATTTAACAGAGATATCCTATTCACCAAACTAAATGATCCTTACTCAGTCTCAGTATTTGTTTTTTCTTAATCTCCTGACACTTGACTACTTGCTGCTCAAATCTTTCCCTTGATAAGACATTGATCTCCCTGGGATTTCTCCTGCATCTTTGGCCACCCATTCTCTGTTTTCTTTTCATTTACTCTGTCTCACCCTCCTTGCAAGGAGGCATCTCACCGTCTTTTCAACCATCTTCTCTTTCCTACTCCTGCACTAATATTTTCTCCCTTGCTGATTTCATTCACTCATGGCTTTAGCCATCACCTCCACGTCCATGACAAAGAAATCTATCTTTAGCTTCAACTTTTCTCTTCAGCTTCTGAATTGCCAGTTACTGCTGAACATTTTCACCTGATGTTTACTGACACCCAAACTTTTAGCACACCCCAGTGTGAACTAACCCAGTCTCCTAAATGTTCTCCTGAAGTCTCAACTCTGTCATTGCGTCACCATCTTTTGAGGGACCTAGGTTCCACAGACATGCATGATCTTCTTGAGGTATGTGCCTCTCCTTAAGTAAATTGCAAAGTGTGTGTTTATATCACATTTAGATATTAATAACTTTTTCTGAGGAAAGGTTTTAGAAATTTTTGTCATCTTTACAAAGGGGTCAGAGATTAAAAATATCCTAAGAACCACTGCTAGATTTAACATCTATTTTTCTCCCTATATATCGTTGATAAAAAAAAAAAAAACAAAGAAATGCCTATAGTAAGCTCATAAATCCAAATTTTGGGATTGCTTTTGCAATCTTTTTGGTTATATTTGTTAGCTATTACATACCAGAATAAATTATTAGTTGTTGGTTTGGTTTTGCATAATAATGTGGAATAAGTAGAAACTTCTCTGCCCAGATAGGATGTGTAGATCTTAGATCATGACTTAGTATACAAAATTATGAACTTATCTCTAATTTTTAAAAAACTGTTAATCATTTATCTCTGTTGCCAAACATGGAATTCAGCTATCAAAAAAATTATACTGTTTATGTGTATGGACAGCCTAGTTTTATGTCTATCTCAAATCAGGAACTCATGTGTAAAACTATTAATAAAAGGTCAATTTGAAATATCTAGCTGTTTGATATCAGATGGATGAGGAGGAATTATACTCTCCACCAATCCAGATGTTACAATATCAGGGTAACTATTCTAATAAAATATATTTGAGCTTATGTTTAAATGAATTAGATTGCTCTTTGTATGACGTGACATCAAATGCCAAATCTATTCTCTGTTTACACACAGACAGATTATGCTCCTGTTCGGTAATTCTAGAATTTTTTTTCTTCAGTTTTCTTCCTAAGGGTCAATGGCATGTAGATATAACTTTGTGATCAGAAAATTAATCACACTGCTGAGATCATTGCTTTCCTTTATACATGGAATAATTCTATTTTGCATTGATTCTCATCTTATTTATCACTGTATGAAATAAAGCTTATAAATTAGACTTCATCACCTGTAAATTAGTATATTTATATTTTCCATGCCAGGGACTGTGTTAGGTGCCAGAACACAAAGGAGAACAGGTACATTCCTGCTCTTAGGGAGCACAGTCTAACAAATATGTATCCACCTTGCAAAATACTGCTCTATTTGTATTAGTAATATTACTACTATTCTTCATTTTTAATGACTATTCTGGCTAGTTCCAGCAAAGAGCATTTATAACACTTTTTATTCAAAAGGAGAAATAATGTTCTCTAATATAGGCAAGTTTTCTTTATAAAGGTGGAGAAATGTTTGTCAATTTTCTCCTTGAACTTCTACCCCCTTGTAATCAGGAACTAATTAATTAATTAGCTAATATTTCTAAAGTGCATTGAAGATGAGCGACATCATACAAATGCTAAGTATTTTAAAGCTATGTGTTGCCTCGTATACTAGATAGGCTTTCTTAAAGTTTGAAATAGACAATTTGAACAAATTACATTTCATCTAAATGAAAAAGTTGGGGGTAGACGAAAGTAGGAGAAGTTGGAATGGAAAAGTGACAATATAATCAAGAGAAGGCAAACAATCCTTTACATTTCTCTTCATTTATCATTATCGTGAAAAATATAGAGAAGTGTGTGTTCTTGTACAACTGCTAAAAACAGAATATAAATTTGTTAAAATTGAATGACATTACAATTTTTCTCCTTCTTGTGAGTTGTCTGGACTTCCCAATACAGGAGATTAGTTTATAATGCTCCTAGAACTTAGTTCTGAATCCAAAACACCCAATATGGAATGTTGTTCTATGTCTATACTGAGATAATCATCAACCCCTTTCTACACCATGATTTTCATGCACTGTGACTATTTAATGCCTGAGAAGGAAAGAGTAATCCAGGCCAGTACCCTGCACTGGTCAATGTGGAAAACCAAGCCAGGGCATGCATGCTATAATATGAACTTCCAAACCTAGCAATTTCTCAACCTAGGTAAATTACTCAGATAATTTATCAGACACAGCAACTTATTATTACTGTTGTGATTTTTAGACATAAATCACATGGGAAACTCAACTTTGCTGGAAATTATATTTGGTTCCGTTTGATGGTAGTGGTGGTGATTTTGGAATTTTTCCAAACTTCTCTTTCTTTCAAAGCCAATGAGACACATGTCCCAGAATATCGGAACAGAGGCCAAGCACAAAACATTACTATTGTACTGTTTTCACTGCTTAGGTATTATTTTCAGTGTTTTCAGATCACTGTTGTTTTCTCTTATGAATGTGTGAGGAACGTGTCTGACCCACAAGGTTCAGTTAGCTGACTGAGGTTTGGCCTGAACTCAGCATCAACCACTCTGGGCTCCGCTGATTGACTCCTCACAAGTAGGAGGTGTTATGTTCCCTTTTACTTCCCCTGGGGGCATAAATAATGGTTTCCTACATTATACAATTATATCTCTTTCCATATCACTTGAGGTGGATCAAATGGTGTCAGCCAATCTTTCTTACTTTTATCTTCTTTCTTTATATTCTTAATATAGAATTGGATTGGATTATACTTTCTCCTGTTCCAGAAACAGGAAACAGCAAATAAGCATAATTTCTGGATGAATAGACACTTATTTTCAGGATTTGCTAAAGATAAGTTCTCTGCTGGGAAGCGCTTCCATATTTTGATGGAACTTGCATAGTAATTACAATATGTCTATTTCATCTTCTTCCTGTAAGAAAACAAATAACCAATAATACTGAATGAGTGGCAGGGAATCCTATAAAATTTGATGAAGGGTTTTTCAGGACAGTTGTATAGAGGACAAGTCTAAATAGCTGAGAAGGGTCTGGGTGGTAGGATGGTGGGGATGAGGGAGCCCTGTTGCTTTTTGCTCTTCTTACAACTTTAACCACAACCATAGTCAATGTCCAAGCCTGAGGAAAAGAATGTCCCCCTACTCCTTTGGTCATCTCTTCTCCTCATGGTACAAAGCGATGTCCTACTTATTCAAGACCTTCCATAATTGCACTGTCTACCTCGTATTACTTTTTCAGGGAGCACTTGGACCTTTCCTGAAACTCTTATCCTTGTGAAAGACTTACAAGTTGCTTTACTTGGAGTTTAACTGTCCGCATAATGACAGCTGGTTCATCAGATAAACTCATCTACACTAGTGTGTTCATAAATGCTTATATGATAGTGTATTGCTCTTCTAAGGGAAAAAGAATTTTTAAAAGTTACTGACTTAAGTGAAAGAATGATTAGGGACAAATTTTCATGTAGTTGAGGACTTAGGACACTCTTATGCTCATATAAAGGAGGTAAAATCCACCCTCTTACTAAGATATGCTGTGGAGGATCTTCTATCTGTGATATTTATGAAGGAAATAGAATCTTTTTTTTTTTTTTTTTTTTGGAAATAGAATCCTAAAGGCAGTTTGCCTTGGTTCAAATCCCTACTCTACAATTCCTAGATGTGTCTTTGAGCTGGTTATATGGCCTCCCTGTGTTTCAGTTTCTTCATGCATAAAATTGGTATAATAATAACAGCTACCTTGTATCAGACTGATACTGGTGTGACCTGAAATATTTGATTGCATTTAAAGGAAAACAACTCTGTTTCTCTTTAAGAGGGAAAACAGGAGACATATTTAAGAATATGAGATTGACTCATAAGGCAAGTAACAGACAACAAATGGTCCTCAGGAATGATTTGATTGTTGCAAGAATAAAATGAGTCAAGTGATTTATTGATAATTATCTGGAGAAGTTCTGGCTTTATATATGTGTTAGTAATTATTATTATGGGTAGAGAATATGGTTTATTGGTTATGGACCTGGCTCTGGCATTGACGTCTGTGTTCAAATCCAAGTTTTTGCTATGTACAGGAGCTTGGAGAAACTACTTAATCTCTCTACATCTCAGTTTCCTCAGCTAAAAAAATGGGTTAGGAAAATAATGTCACATTATGTAGCTAAATGACTTTACACAGGATGGATGTTAGAAATCATTTTTCTAATTGCCCATTTTGCTTGACTATTTCATAGTTATATTTTGTCATGATCTAATGCTATCTGGATGGAAGACGTTGTCATATTCATGTTATAAATGTTCAGATTAAGGAAAGTATTTTGAGGAATATGGTAACACTAAGTGTGATTATGTGTACAATGCTTTCTCAACTCTCCATCTTAAGAATTTTACATAGTTAAAAAAATATTAAAGAAAGCTACTCCTAACTAAATGTAGATTAGTGTTGGCTGTAAAGTAAGGTTTCTCAGGTAGAAATTTATTCCCATTTGTAGAGCTCTCATATTTCTGGAAAGTTTAGGCATCAGAGCCTGGTAGCTTGTTTTTCAGCAGCTCCCAGTAAATGTGATTACACTCAATCTTCATCTTGAAGTTCTCTATGCAAATGTAGAAGGCTCTTGCCTTGAGAAAAATCTTTAAAAGTTGCACAGTTCCCCAGAAGCAGAGGTTGGGAGGGAGGCATGCTTTGTGTCATACACATTAATTCAGTTGGCACATTACAATGTTAAACTAAATGACATTATTACAAAGCTGTGCTAAGAAGTGTTGACAGGTCCATATGGTAATTTTACAATGTATAATGAACACACAGACTCCTTTCTTGCAGAAATTTATAGTTCAAATCTATACCCAGGATATCCAGTTTTATTTCCAGAAACTTAAATTGACTTATTACGATGTAGTGAATGTATAAATTAGTTCCAGTAGTTAAACTGAAACATTTCCCTACAGACTCAATTAGATTCATTAATCTGCTGTGTAGACCTGTAAACGGCCCATTGTTCTTTTCCCCCCAAAATGTCAAAAACTATTTCTCTAACTATAAAATATATCCTACAAAAACTGTTTTAAATGGTCAAAATTATTGTATATTAGAAACCCAGAACCACAAATTATCTTATTGCCCTGGCACTTTTTTTTTCTCCAAAGAAAAATAGGGTCCAGCCCTTGCCAAGTAATTTAATGGGGTTAGTGACTGGATTCTGTGCTCTATCACACTGAAAATGCACTGAAATTAAAAAAAGATCATCTTTTTCCCTGTCCTACTGCATAAATCAGCTGGCATGGAGCGTATTGTGTATGCTCCTAGCCCCACAGCCTTTTCATTTTAAAACTTTTGTTTATGTGCCTCCCTCTGCCTGAAGTGTGGCAGCTTATCAGTCCATTGTGATGTTCCATGGAGGCAGAGTAAAATAATACAACCTGTTAATGAATTCCATTTCAAACGACGCACACCTGTGTCTTACTTTTTTCAAAATACCACCCTCCATGTGGGAACTAGAGAGGCCACTGCACAGCAAAGCTTTAGACACAAATCTTTTTTTTTTTAAGCTACTGCTGTAGAATTAAAAAAAAAACAACTCGTTTTATTGATTGATGAAGGTGGCTGCTTTTACTTACTGCATGATATTTTTTTGCTTCTGTGATTTATTAAACATTATTTCTTGTTTGCAAAACCTTTGCAACTGTTACCTTTGACTTTTTTTTTTTAATGGTTCAACTCTAATAATCTTTACAGGGATGCATTTAAGGTTAACTTTAATTAGGTTTTTAGTTCTGGGTAGACATGGAACTGTTCCATTTTAAAGATGAGAGGGGACTGCTTGGGTCATTCTCAGACAGACTGATACTGATGTGACCTGAATATTTGATTGCATTTAAAGGAAAACAATTCTGGTTCTCTTTAAGAGGGAAAAAGGGAGACATATTTAAGAATATGGGAGTGACTCATAAGGCAAGTAATAGACAACAAATGGTCCTCAGGAATGATTTGGAAGAAAGGATTCAAATATTACATCTCTCTCTCTCTCTCTCTCTCTCTCTCTCTCTCTCTCTCTCTCTCTCTCTCTCTCTTCATCTTTCTCCTCTCTATATAGCTACTTCATTCTTACTCATTCTTACTTCAATTCCAGTTTAGCTTTCTCTACTTTTCTGCTTTATAGTGTGGGAAATTTTGCTGAGGGAAAGTCTTGAAAACTTACATTACAGAGTGACTCCTCTCCCATCCTAATCCCAATATTAGAAAATAAGATTCTTACTGATCTAGATTGCTTCAGTTCCTGCTTCTTCCTTCCTACTTTTGGGACAATCTAATGTGATTAGAGAGTTGGGGTGGGGGATTTGTGTCAGGAAAGAGGGGATATTCCACATAGGACAGGAATAAAAATCTGTTACTCTAGCTGAATTGCAGAGAAAGTAAAAGAAATGCAGTTCCCAGGAAATATCAGTATGGTAAGTGGGGGTCAGTGTTGGGCTGAATACACACTTGTAACAAATATCTGTCTACTCTATTTTTAAATGCCCTTCATCATTATCTTCAATCCAAGATTATGTAGAAAGTTAGAGCCGTAGGTGCTCCAAAAGTAGAGATGTTGGACTTTTCCTCCAGGATGATATTTCCAGTGAGAAATATAATGTGTTGGAATAATCAGCTTCCTGTTCACAGTCCCATGTTCATCTGCTCACAGGACACGCACAATTTTCCTGCCAACGTAGAGCATAACATTTCCTTCCCCCACCCTTTTCATTTCATTAATATGGAGGTGGAGAAGGGGTGTGCCAGATTCTTCTTACAACATATTTTCCCCAAATTTTTCAACTTATCACCTTCCTTCTTGGAATCCTAGCTTTTTATGACAAATTAAAGAGTTCTTGCTTGTGCAAATCTGCTCAATGCTAATATCTGCACCTGTACTCCTGGGTTGTGGCAAAGCAGGCACACATGCACAATGAGTGTAAATCTCCCACATCCAGAAAAGACAGGAAGCCTGATACCAGCAAAACCAGCTCAAGTACTTCCCTGCCCTTTTGAATTGGTAAATGCTCTGTTTAGACAGCCTTCCCCATGCTCAGAACATTGCATTTCAATTAAAATATTTATTGAACTTTTATGTGCCAGGTACTATGTTATATACCTCTAGAGATGCAAAATTAGTAATATACTGTTTCTGCCTCCAAAGAGACTGCCACTTTGATGGGGTGACAAGACAGTCTCACCAATAATTATGGTATAAGGAACAATGTGAATATGGTGAATAAACCTGGTGGAAATAATCAGAAAAAGCTTCTTGGAAGTGGGTTTAAAAGGGGATTAGGAATTTGATAAAAGGAGATGTGGAATATATTAAATCCACTGGCATCCTCCTATGTAGAGTCTGTCATAAAAAGAATAGTCTTAAATAGAATGAAAATACAGAAGCATTTCAGGACAGTTCAAAAGGTGATTAAACAGGGGGATAATTGAGTGAGCTCCCCTCTACTCTCAACATAAGGAGAAATAAAGGAGGAGAAAAGAGGACAGAATAAGCAAGAATAGGGTTGCTTGTTTTACATGTAAATTCAAATGCTGTTTCTAGAGGGCTTATCATTTGGCAGGCACTATCACATCGTATCTGTGCTGTCCCTTTTGTAGATGAGTAAATTGTCACAAAATGGTAGGAGAGTTGCTTAAGACAACAAAGCTAGTAGGTGATACAGCTGGGAATTGAACCCCGTATGCCAGATGTAAAAGATGGGAACATTCATCAGGTCAATTAAAGGAGGAAGTGGACAAGTGCTCGTGAACTTGCTTTCTTATTAGCTCCTTTGATCTTCCCCTCTCTTCTCTACAGTTCTTGCCCCTCTAACTAGGCAACTCTAGTTACAGATTATAATTAAAGACTCCTTAGCCGCAGAAATTCGTTGATGTCTCCTATAAGTTTACCATTATGTGTGACATAGTAACTCTCTCTTGCTGCTTCTCTTTAATCACCTTTCAGGTTCTGCTCCCATAACCAGGTATTCCTGCTCAGGACACTGACAATTTGTCACTATATCTTCATTCAAACTCTCTAAGAAAGATTATATGATTGGCCACAGGCATCATCACACTTGCTATGAAATTAAACTTTAAACTAGGCCTCTTCTAGACTGTAAACCAGCCTTTATGTAAGATAACATGAGTCAGATGTTCATATCTATGCAAAAAACTATGGTGAAGATGGTTAGGTCATGTGACATGGGTGGTGATTTCTTCTCTATAGAAGAAATCTCTTCAAATGGGATCAATATGAACATACAAGAAGAGAAAGCTAAGAGACATTATAGTTTCAGGCACTAAAATCAATGCAACATTGATCCTAACCTGCCCCAAGAAAACCTAAAAATGTGTTATCCTTTCCAAAATGAGTACATTCCTTAAGCTAAGTACCATCACATATATTTATTTTTGTTTTCTGGTAAAGTAACTGGTCCGGTGGTGCTTGATTATAATAAAGTGATTAAGAGCATAAATTTTGGAATCAAGCAGCCATAGGCTCAGTCCTACCTTTGCTGCTTCTTATCTGTATGACTTTAGTAGCTTATTCAAATTTCCTATGCCTCTTTTACCTCATCTATGGAATTGCTGTCAACATTTAATGGGGTTTATATAAAGATCAAATGAAATGATACCTCTAAAATGCAAGCACACATCAAAATGATAGACTAGCTTTAAAAAAACCTGAGATTGCCTTAAGAGTAATACATGCCAATGTAAAAAAGTTAGTAAGTGAAAATAAATGAAGAACCAGAAGAAATTATTTCTAAAGTGATCAGTTTCAAAGACCTTGGATATGTTGTAGTTTTTGTTTTATAAAAAAAGAACAACAAACATAAAATAACTTTGTTTTTATACAACCCTAGAACTATAGGATAAGAGAAAAACATAGTTTTATTTAGTTTCCTATATTTACTTTGCAAAAAGGATATTCTAAATCTATATTCCTTGAGTAAATATCTTTTGCATAAAAAATGCCTAAAGGAGATTCTATAATTCTTAAAAACTTACTGTGCTAATGACCACATGTAAAGATGAAACCAAATGTTAATGTCATTGTTGGTTGAGCCAAGATTTCTTGCATAAATAAATGATAGTGGCACATTTTTAAAATGTGTACAAACATTAAAGTACAACGTTCATAAAACAAATTAATTATAGTTTATTTTTTTTGGTGTGTTTAAAAAATGTCAGTGATGACCTTTCAATAGTGAAGACAAGAAAAAGCACTAACACTTGAATTTTGGGAGGAAAAAGCATTCCAAATAATCCCGTTTAATACATTAGAATATTTGCATATCTAAAGCCAGCTTCTCAACAGGGCTGTGTTTTTTTTGTGAATGATCAGCTCTCTAATTAGCCAATTATCATTGCAAATAGAGAAAAGGACAAAAATCACAAACTGTTAGTAACTTAAAATAGAGATCTACATCACTACATATGAAAGGAGAGTTTAAGTAGAATAAGAAACTGGGGATCAGAATGAAACTGTTTTTAAACCTTTGCTGAGATAAAAATAACGTTTTACAATATGGTGTCACTTTTCTCTGAGCAATGAGAGTAATTTTTGACATCTGCATGAGTATTAAAAAGCAGTATGTGTTCCATTTGTAAAATAATACAAAGTAGCTTTGAAATGTTTTATAACCTTTATTAAAAATAATTCCAAAATATCCAGAAACTATTTATCTTTATAATTACTACTATTAACTGTCTGTATTAACTATAGTCAATGTATCTGTACCTCCAGATTGTGAATGAGGTACTCCTCTAGCATTTGGAGACCGGTAGGAAATACTATCCTCTGAAATTGTACCTAGGAAGAATCAACAGAAAATTAATACAATAAGCCATCTGCAGAGCTAATCCACAATAGAAGATGTTTTATAAACAAAACCAGGGTGTTACCAAATATCACCTGGCAAATGCCAATCAAAAATAAAACTAATGTGCAATAGACTGAAACCTTTGAAATTATTCTGTGCTTATGGCAATCACAAACACAAATATAGTCTTGTGTGTAAGTGTAGAAGTATGTTTCTGAATAAGAATTTGTTAGTATTTCAGTGCTTTACTTTAGTGCAAGGACTTGGGGTCTTTCTCTGTTTATTCAGTGGATACATGGTCCACTACGAGAGCTGTCATCTCAGCAAATATGTAACTACTCACCATCAAATTGGTATTAACTAATCAACACTTAAGTGCACAAATAGTAATAACATTCATCGGGTGCCGGGCAGGTGAGAGGGGGAAGGAGGGGATGGATATATTCTAATGGGTGTGGTGTGCACTGTCTCGGGTATCGAAGCTCCGACTCGGGTGGGGCAAAGGCAATATACATAACCTAAACATTTGTACCCCCATAATATGCTGAAATAAAAAAAATTTTAAAAATTTGGAATAAAAAATTATCAATAAAAATTTAGCAAAGTAAAAAAATAAATAAAAAATAACTCCTTGGCTACTGGCTCTCCCTATCAAAAAATTTGTACAAACCAGCCTCAGTTGTCTGATTGGATAAGTCTCCCATGGTAAAATAAAACATTGGCTTTCTGAAGGTTTACACATTTGCTTGTTATGTGTTGCTTAGTGTAACTTAGACCCTGAGACATTAATCCCTGAGTGAATTGACAAAATTGAGTTCCTCAGTGTGCATAACTGAGATCTGGACTCTGGAATGGGAGAGTTCCACCTGGTTACAATTGATCTACAAACTCAACATCCAGCAATACCTCAACTTTCTTAAGGAAAAGATGTAATTTACAATGGATTACATTTAATTAAATAGGGATTTACTTACTTCATGGCAAATTCTTCTTGCAATGCAGTTACTAAAAGGATTACTAATTAAAAATGTTAGACAACTAACTGAACAACATAAAATTTAGAGCCCCATGGAAATGGTTTTTCTAGTTTATCACTTTATCTTCATTATAGATTTGGCACTAACCATATACTTCCCTCAACTATATTATTTAGGTTCAAGTCTTATCTCTGCCTCTAAGTTGCAATTTGCTTGAGGACAGGTGTCAATGTAACCACACCTCCCTTCACAGCCTAGTTTAGTGCCTTGCACGTTGTAAGTATGTACTCAATATTTTTTGAATGAATAAATATCTTACAATTTGCACGTCTTATTGTGGCAGGTTGTCTCTTTTCTCCTGTATCACAGCAGTTGGAAGCCTTGGAACTGTATTTCCTAGAATCCCAACTACCATCAGAGGGCTGGTTAGACTCCATTGAGGAAAGGCACCTACTCAATACTTGAAAAGAGAAAGAGGAGTAGGAGCGTCATCGCTCTCATGGCAGCAGTGGGCTAGTGTGAAAGCTTCTGTGCATCCTACTGAAAATCATCCAGTTTGCTTCTACTATGGTCACCAACAGTGGATTCCTGCAGTGTCTCCTGTTCCTCCACTTTCCAGTTTCCTAAAATCCAGCAGTGGCTTTCCCTGAGCACTCCCATAGCTCTTCCAACAATTCCATAGGCTCTAATTCCCTGTATCAAATTTGTTTCTGTCTACAATATCTGGAGTACATTCTGTTTCCTTAAATATTGACTGAAAGACTTGAAATTATTGTTTCCCTCTGTCATTCCTATTCTGTCTCCATTATGAAAAAAAAAAAAATCAAAAGTTTTGAATATTCTTTCCAGAATGTGAACTGGAATTAGCAGGGGAGGAAATGTCGTAGCTTCAAATGACAATTATGTGTTAGAATTATTGCCATTATAGACAGAAATGGCAAAACTGATCTGCCTTTTTATAAGCATTATAGCATGCTCTGAGTCACAACCTGGATAAAGATGGAACTTTGATAGTTGATAGCTGCTATTAAGAAGCAGCTAGAAAATCCATGTTTAATTTAAGGTCCTTTGCATTTACATGTGAATTTAAAAAAATCACTATGACAATTTTTACAATGGAACTGCGGTAGGATTTTGATTGTGATTTTTGTGGAATCTACAGATTAGTTTGAGAACAACTGAAATTTTAACAATGCTGTGTTTTTCAACCCACTAATATTGTTTATCTCCTTATTTAGTTCTTTTTTTAATTTTCTCATCTAAGTCTTGTAGTTTTCAGTGCTTAGGTCTTGAGCTTCTCATTTATAAAATTTATTCTTAAACAGTTCATGCTTTCTTGGCAAGTAATATTTTAAAATAATATTAAATGAATATTAAAACTATTAAATAACATTTTTAAATTTTACATCTAGCTGCTTGTTTAATATTTTAATTGATTTTTTCTTGCTTAAATTTAGAATTACAGTTTATTTTTGCAGTTTGACTTTCCATCCTGCAATTGTGATACACTATTCATTCTAGTAATTTTATGTAGATAACTTAGAATATTCTATATGCATTTCTATTGCCTGAAAATAAGGAGAATTTTATCTCTTGTCTTTCAATATGTTTGTTTTACATTTTCTTGCAATATTCTGCTGGGGCTAGGACCTCTAAAAAAATGTTGACTGGAACTGGAAAGCTGGTATCTTTGCACTGGTAAGTATGCAAGCTGTAGGTATTTCATATTGCTCTTTATCATTTAGAAGAAGTTCCCTTCTGTTCCTAGATTGCTGAGAGTGTTTGTAATGAAAAGGTTTGAATTTTATTAAATGCTTTTTCTTTGTCTATTAAGATCTTAGAGCTTTTATTTGTTCTGCTAATATGGTGAATTTCATCAATTGATTTTTAAAGTTAAGAGAGTATAATATTCTTAGGATAAATCCTACTTGAGCATGACATAATACACTTTTTATATATTCCTGGATTCATTTTTAAAAATATTATGCTAAGGTGTTTTACATCTATGATCATTAAGAATATTGGTCTGTTTTTATGGTTTTTTTTTTTCTTATAATGGCTTTGACCTTAAAATTGAGTTGTAAGTGTTTACATTTCCTCTATTTTCTGAAGTAATTTTTTTCTTTTTGAAGTGTTGGAAAAATTTACCAGTTAGGTTATCTAGGCCTATAGATTTCTTGGTAAAAAACTTTTTAACTGTGATTCAATTTCTATAATTTATATAAGGCCATATAAATTTTCTATTTCCTCTTATTAAATTCATAATTTTTGAATTCACAGAATTTGTCCATATCATGTTAATTGTTGAGCTTATTGGCAAACATTTTTTACAACATTATTTTATTATGTTTTTAATGCCTGTGAAAATTGTATTGGTATCCCCACTTCCATAGCTGATATTGATAATTTCTGTCTTCTCTCTGTTTTCCCCTCTTGGTCAGTCTAGATAGAGATTTATCAATTTTATTGATTTTTTTCAGAGATACAACATTTGGTTTCACTGACATCTGTATTGTCCATCTGTTTTTTATTTCATTGCCATTGTTACATTATTCTTGTCCCCTTTATAATTTTGAGTACATCCAAGTTGCCCTCTGGCATCATTTCCTTTCAGTCTAACAAAGTCCCTTTATCATTTCATGAAGTGAATTCTAATGGTCAAGAATTCACTAAGCTTTCGTCTGAAATTTGTCTTTTTCTCCACTTTTTAACTTTTTTAAAAAAAATAATTTCAGACTTACAATAAATTCTTTAAAAAGCGTAAATAAAATCCTATACACACGTCATCTACTATCTCTAAACAATGTAATTTTACCATACTTGTTTTATAATTCATTCTTCCTCTCCATATATATGGTGTGTGTATATGTACATGTATATGCATATATTGTTATATAAATGTATGTATATATATAGATGTATATTTGTATTTATGTATATAAATCTTAACCTAAAATCAAATGCCATCAGTCTGAAGAATATTGTCATGGATATAGAAGTCCAGGTTGACAATTTTTTATTTCAGCAATTTAGAGATGTTATTATACTGCCTTCTGGCATTCACTATTTCTGATGAGAAGTCAGTGGGCATTCTTATCTTTGTTTCTTTGTATGTAATATTTGCTTTTACTTTGTCTACCTCCAAGATTTCCTCTATATTGTTTTTTACAGCAATTAATTATGATGTGCATTGTTATGGTTTTCTTTGTGTTTACCCTGGTTGAGTTTAGTTGAGTTGATCAAATCTGAGTTTGTCGTTTTCATCAAATTTGCAAAACTGTGGTCTTTATTTTTCAACCATCTTTTCTGTTCTGCTTTTCTAAATCTCCAATTATATATATATTAGATTGCCAAACACTTTTTTACAGGTCCCTGAGTGTTTGTTTATTTTTGTTTTAGTCTTTTTCTGTCCATGTTTTATTTTGGGTTTTTTTTCTTTTGTTATATCTATCCATTCTTTCCTTTATTTCTCAGTGGATTTTTCTTTACAGATGTTATATGTGTTTATTTCTATATTTTTCCATTTCTGTCTTTATTAATCTACTATGTTCTCCTTATTGTATTAATATATTCCTTTAAATTTTAAAGATATTTACACTAGTTGTTCTTAAATTAAAATCTTCTAATTTCATCATCTCTATCATTTCTGGTTTCTTTCTACCAGTTGATTTTTCTATTAGTTATAGGTCATATTTTCTGCTTTCTCACATGTTTTCTAATAATGTTTTTATTAGATGCTGGACATTGTGATGTTATACAATGTCAGCATTTATGACTTTTCTTTAAAGAGTATTGAGTTCTGTTTTGGCAATTAAGTTACTTGTCATCTTTTTTTTTTTTTCCAGTTTTTAAGTTATGTTAGGACACAGCCTGTGTACCCTTTTTCTAGGACTGCTCCAACTCTACTGAAAAATGTGACCTCCTCTGAATACTTAAGGAGTTCAACAAGGTCTTGCCATTCCTGTTAGTCAAAACTCAAATGTCTACAACTCTGGGAATTGTAGAATGCACATCTCCCTACTAGTTAGTCTTTCCCTTGTAGTTGTATCTCACTTAGTTTCCTTGCAGATCCCTACCCTATAAATACTAAGGAAAAAAAAACTCATAGTCACCCTTTTGCAAATATATGGAGCTTTTTCTTTGTGTAGCCCTGTCCTCTCTGTTACTTCGCCCCCAAAATTCTAGTTGTCTTAGCATCTCCAAACTCAGAAACTGTTTTCCTAACTCAGAGAGATTGTCATGCTCTGCTTGGGTTCTGTTTTCTAAATTGTGGTGTAGAAAATGTCTCCAAGTAGAAAAACAAGGTTATTTTAGGAACCATTTCATTTGGTTTCCTTATCTCAGAGTCATATACCTAAAGTGCCTATTGTCCAGTCTCTGAAAATAATTGTTTTATATATTTTGTTTGGTTTTCTAGAGATTTACTATGGGAGAGCAAGTCTAGTCAGAATCATTCTACTCTGGCAGAAGTGGTATTCCTGATTTGCTTTTTAGAGATAAACTGAATTCTCTTTGGAAGGGAAATATCTCTCTCTCTCTCTCTCTCTCTCTCTCTCTCTCTCTCTCTCTCTCACACACACACACACACACACACACACACACACAGCTATCTATCTTTAATGAGCATGTGTGTTATGTTACGTAAAAATCCAAATCCTAGTTTATTATGGACTGGAGAGGTTTGTGATGAGGAGCTAAAGTGTTCAGTGCATTAATATCAAAACTTGTTACCCCAGGAACAGAGTTGTTATTATGTAGTTAAGAAGTATAAAATAAAATAAAATAAAATATGCCCAGTTTTACCTCTAAAAAAGAGGTATAATCAAAAATTGGAGGAGAAAATGGGTGAGGGGTGCACTATCTCTTTGGCTGGGCCCCAGAGAAAATTGAAAGGTTTGAGAAGCCCAATATACAAAAATATGGCAAAAAGCGTCCTGCAGAGGGAAAGTAGACCATAACTATTTTGGTATGGACAAATCCCATAGACTCTAGAAGGTGTAATTCCCAGTATCTAGTTTAAGCTCCTTTTCCCTGTGTTTAAGTTCTTTTACATTCTTCAAGCCTGTGTAATATTTTTCTTAAATATCACAGTCTGTTCTTACCTGCTCTCTGATGAACCAATCTTTATGCTCCAGGTCTCATCGGTAATTTGTAGTGGTAGTATGCCATCTACAAGGAAGGGAGCAGAGTATTTGAGGGAATGGCTAATTGAGAGTATAACGACAAAGAGGCTAAATTTGTGGAATATAAAAGCAGGAATTTCCAGGCATGTTAGGGGAGGAGAACTCAGTAAAAGACAGCTTTCTTGTATTCCTGGGTGAAAAAGGGAAGAGCCGGTATTTATGCGGGGGCGTTAATTAGACATTTGCCTCCAGAGGCTAGAGCACTTGCTGTATCAGGAGCACATTTTCAAAAGAGAGTGGTACTAAGTGAAATGAGTTACTGTAAACAGTACTTAGTCCTCCAACAAGTGTGAATAGATACAAATGGGCAATCCTGAAAAATATGAAAATTACTGGATATTTTAAAAAGTGAATTAAGAAGAAATTTCTTACTATTGCCAAAACAAATTTATGGCATAGTTTTTCTCTTTAATGGGATTAAATTGTTTTTGCCTATGATTAATTTTTGTAAATACACATACTAATATTTCTCCATGTCTTCCTTTATGCTTTGGTCAAATGTATACCTGAGTTATACTTGGGGGCAGCCTTTTATTATGCATTTTGGGTTTTAAACTTTGTGTGTAACAGTCTATATAAAAATCCAGTAACTTTTATACCATAAAAATGGTAGGAGACTACCTTTGTACTAGAAATACAACATCTGATCCAGTGTGTCATTTAAGTTTCAACCAATCTGAATTATTGGACCTCTGGGAGTGTCTTAGTTCATTCAGGCTATGATAACAGAATACTAACAGCATGGCTTATAAACAAAAGAAATTTATTTCTCACAGTTCTGGAGGCGGGGAAATCCAAGATTGAAATGCTGACAGTGTCTCATGAGGGCCCACTTCCTGGTTCAGAGATAACTGTCTTTTCACTGTATCCTATCATGTCAGAAGGGGCAAGGGAGCTCTCTGGGGACTTTTTATAAGGGCACTAATCCTTTTCATGAGGGTTCCCCTCTTATTACCTAATCATCTCTCAAAGGCCCTGCCTCCTAATGCATCCCATTTGGGGTTATGTTGCAACATATTAATTTTGGCAAACATAAATACATAGTTTATAGCGGGAGGTGCAAATAATCCATCAATGTGGAGGCTATGTGATTTAAAGGTAGTAGCTATTAGTTTTGAGGAACTCTTTGAGGAGTTAGGTATTAAAATTTTTTTAAAAACATTTATTTGACAAATTGTAAGCTCTTAATGTCATAAAGAGAAAGTAAAATCTATTCTTTTAATCTGTTTACTCTAGTGAGAACAGTAAGATAGCTGTTGATGTTTATATAGGGCTACACTATTCCCTGAGTTTTTATTGACCCTCAGCAGACTATATTTATCCTAATTCAATGCAACTTGACCCCATAGCAATACAAGCCTGCAGATAATTTATTTTCTCTAGTTTTCATGGTGCTTTTTCTGCTTAATTTTAGTTATTATTATAAACTTACTTAAAGTAAGTGCATAGGAAGAAATATGTTTTTCCTTTAATAAAGAAATGGATCAGAGGACCTTGAAAAACTGCAATATTTCTGAAATGGCAAAAGTCCTGAAGAGTGTACTGTTTGCATAGGAACGACAAGAAGGACACATAGCACATCATTATTTCTTCCACTTGTACTCAGAGTGATTTTCAAAAGGGAAAAAAACTTGAACACACTCATAGAAACTTTGAGTCATCAGACATTTTTGACTGTGACTGCCTACTTAATCCAGGAAGAAAGTGAACATTCATGAGTCAGAGCCCTTAGCTTTGCCAAGTTCACTTAAAAATGACAATGGAATATTGTAGAAAAGGAATTTACATCAAATAATCTGGAAAATATTTGAAATAAACCAGCACTTGGTCAGTTCTAGTCACCCTTCTCGTGGGTGTGCAAGAAATAGGATTGTCTCAGGAAATCTGTTCTTTTTATATAGGAATGAGCCCACTATTACAGGAAGCTGCAAAGCATCTCAGAGTCCCTGAAAAGAAAGCTTGACGTGATCATTGCTAAGACGAGTTAGACTTGAAACAACAGGGGTCTCTCAATAAGGTGATGTGCTTCTACATGTTTAGATCTTTATTAAAGTTTTGGTTTTTTAAACTTAACTTTTGATTGTAAAGAATGGTAAAATTGGTTATAGAATCTACATTTTAATTTACTAATGCTGCGAACATTTATTTGTGATAAAAACATTGAGTTCTACCATCATCAAGCCATGGTGTAGAAGAAAGAACAGACATTAATCAAATATTCACACAAAATAACTGAGTGATGTGCTCTTAGGAGAAAGAACACGATGCTACAAGAATGACCACAAAAAGGAGTCACACCTAGCTATGAGGCTGGACAGGCTTCTGTGAGGAAGTGACTAAAGTATTAGTGAGAGATACTAAGTGAATGTAGAAAAAATGGAATGGGAATTCAGACAAAGGGAACCACCTGTGTGTGCAAAGGCCTCTTGGAGAACTGAAAGACTAATGATTCAAACAGAAAACAAACGGTAAGATGGTAAACATAAATTCTAATAGATTAATAATTATACTAAACATAACTAATCTAAATAATCAAAAAGATGGTTTTTCAAGATAAATAAAAATAACAAAACATAATTATATGCTCCTTAAAACTGACATACTTCAAATATAGAGACACAGAGAGGTTAAAAATAAGGATAGACTTAAAGACAAGAAGTATTATTAGAAATAAATAGGGACTTTTAAAGTGATAAAAGGTCAATTATCCAGTAAGGTCAAACAATTCTAAATTTCTATATTCCTGATATGCTTCAAAATAGACCAGGGCAAAACTGACAGAACTAATAGGAGAAATAGACAAAGCCATAATCCTAGAGAAAAATTTTATCACATTTCTCCTAATATCAGATGAAACAAGCAGAAAAAAATTCAGTAGAGATTTAGAAAATCCGAACATTTTTAGCATACAATTTAATTATATAAATATGAATCAGTATCCAATAATGACAGAATATACATTTATCTCAAGAACATAGGAAACATTTACCAAAATTGGCCATATATTGAACCATAGAGCAAGATTTTAATAACTTGTCAGGAAACTGGGAGTTGATATTGACCCCAACTAGAATTCCTTGTAATTCTTCAGTGATGGAATTTACTATTTAGATTATAAAGGAAGATTTTTTTAGAGACTTTCTATGTGTGATTTTTAATCTGAGAACTGTTTGCAGCAGAAATACCTGATATGTATAAAATCCTGCAATTTGGGGGGTTGTGAGCCACTGCTGTCCTGAAGAATGGAAATTAGTCATTCATGCCTTTTGGCTATGTGAGTAGTAAGGTATAAAAGCTGAGAGATCCCAAAACTAAACAGTCTCAGTTAACTCATTGATCACATAGAGTTAGTACTTGTCATTTAGAATTTAAACAATATCTTCGTTTGGAAAAGGTGTTCCAGTGAGCTGTGTTTAATGAATTTGGGGTTTCCTAGCTACTGATGGGGCATTTGCTGTGACTCTGTCTTGTATCCTGTGCTAATTACTAACAAACTTGGTGCTGGGTGAGACTCAAGTTTTGAGTAAGTCTGCTGATAATTTGAGCATTTGTGATCAAGCAAAAATTAAACTAAATTCAAAGAGAAGTCCATACAGTTTTAAATAACACTTGGATAAAATCATAAATTTCAATAGAATTTACATATGTTGAGTTGAATGATAAAAATATGACATATTAAAACTTGTGGAATGCTGTGTTTAGAGAAATAATGATAACTTTAGATCACACATCAGGCAAAAAGGGAGGTGAAGCTCAATGCTTTATATGTACATCTCAAGAAGAGAAAAAGATCAACAAATAAAGGCCAAAGAAGTAGACAAGAGGGTGACTTCAATAGTTTTGTCACTCAGATTTTTAAAAAAATGAAATAATCTTTCTAGTTTTTCATATATGAATAATTTAAATTGTCAGTCATTAATGGACACCATTGTAAATGTTCCAATATTTTAAGGCATCATGTGTATTTTATAAATACAATACAACCTTTTAGTGCCAGTGCCAACTGCGTAATCAACATCATTTTATGTTAGATGTAGTGAGCTTTTATAGTAGCATGTCTACTTAGTTCTAATACATTTTGGATAAAATGGCCTCTCAATATGGAATTTCCTCTTCCTTATAAGCCACCTTCTTATTTTTGAAAGTAGAGTGTTTTGTCCCCTCTGCAAGCTGAGCAAGACTTGCTTTCACATATTGAGCAGATATTCTGAAACATTTTTCTGTGCCTTACTGACCAAGGAAAAATTGTTCTTTTAAATTTGATTTGTCACAAAGCTCCATAGTATATTTTCACTAAAGATTTCTCATATAGGTATGATATGTATGACATCACTTATGATATACTCAAACTTTCTGGGTTGAGATAGATGGCATCATTCGATAACATAAACAGAAAACTCCCATACTACAAATTCACTAAAAGTCAGTCTGTGGTATAAAGAGAGGTCTCCTACGGAATAGGCTGGCAAAAAATACGTAGTGCTGCTATCCAAGCTCTTTGCTTTGCTTGCTTCAAGAGTGAATTAAAATTAAAATATTAGTATAAAAATTTTATAAAACAATGTAACCAATGTCCAGCTTCTGAAGTTGCCTTGCTTAGCAGTCTCCTCAGGTCCAAGTTAGATAGTATATTTATTTTTCTTAATAGCCAGTTTTGAGATTAGTCTATACTGCCACCTTTACTCAAAATTCTTAACAATGGTGATCTAGCACCTCTTGTATTATCCTGGATAGAGCTGGAACCCATTCTACTAAGTGAAGTATCACAAGAATGGAAAAATAAGCACCAAATGTACTCACCAACAAATTGGTATTAACTGATCAAACTTATGTGCACATATAGTAGTAATTCATTGGTGTCAGGCAGGTGGGAGGTGGGAGAAGGGGATGGGTATATTCACACCTAATGGGTGCAGTGTGCATCATCTGGGGGATGGACACGCTTGAAGCTCCAACTTGGGTGAGGCAAAGGCAATATATGTAACCAAAACATTTGTACCCCCATAATATGCTAAAATTACAAAAAGGAAAAAAATGAAAATAAAAAAATTCATAACTAAGATAAAGCAGACTTACTGATCACTGAATATTGGGCCAATTATTTTATATTAAAAGAAATTCTAGGGAAGAGACAGTAGCCAAATGTATCAATAGTATGAGAAGTGTTCCTAAACTCGATAACAATCATCTGGCTGATTGAAAATAGAGATTCCCTGTCTGAATATGAATCCCTGAAAATTTTGATTCATTAGGTCTGGAGTGGGGACCAGGAACTTACATTTAAAACAGGTGATTCCTATGACCAGGCGAGTTTGAGGAAAAATTGACACTGTGAATTCTTTCGATGAAGAAAAACATTTAACAATCTCTTAAACTGGATTATAAACTTTATCTTGATACTTTATGCTGAAAAATTTTCTCTCATTAAACCAATTTTAGGTTTTACTATTTAAAATAAAACAACTCAAAAGAAATACTCTCCTTAAAATTAATAATTGAAAGAAAAATTTAGGATGAACAATTTTAGAGAAATTATTTTTATGTATGCCAGGTAACTGATATTCACAGATGATATTGAAGACAGACACACAACCTGGGGAGACGAGCAGTTTAAAAATGAAGATTCCCTTAAGCCCCTTGACTAAAATCATGTCACTTTATTTTTTCCCCAAAATTATGAGGGTAAAATTTTCCAAGACCTAATTTCATTTGCCAAGTGATATCTGTCATGCTTCTAAGTATTGTGCATGTAGTTAAGCAAACTTTGTTTTCAGTCTATGTGTTCTCCAGTCTTTGAAAAAGCTGGGGACTTCAGATGAATTCTCTTGTGAATATGATGTTTTATGAGTTGGAAATTATTAGAGCTGAAAACATCAACAACAAAGATAAACAGGATTAGATGCTAATATTACAGAGCAAGGGAAATGAGATAAGAGCCTCAGCATGACTTTTGAAAATTCAAAGTCCTTGACTAGTTTTGAGATAGATCCATAGAGAAATGTGCATTTGATCTAATTAATAAACCAAAGGTGATCCTAACTTTGGATTTTATGTTATTATTTCTATTTACTTAAGGTCAGCTTTCATTGACTTAACAGAATAATAATATTTAATTGGGTTACATTTTCCTGGTACTGGACATGACCAGGGGTTCCCTACAGTTCTAATCTCTGCCCAGTGGAAATGCTACTGTAACGTTATCCTTCCCTTTTATCTGCTCTGCTGTTTGGCACAGCACGTGAGTGATACAGAAAGTGGCTGGTGCCACCACGTGCTATTCTGGGCAAACAGTCAACTGTGAACTTTTGATATTGGATTTCTGATTCTGGAAGGGCAAAAATTTTCAAAGTTGTGGGTGATGATTAAGCAAAGTTATAAGAACAGTAGTTGCTGAAACTGAGAATGTAATAAAAGGCAACAAAAAAAACCAGATATCAGTTATTTCAGCAATTCTCATTATTTGCAGTTACTTCTCTGAACAATGGAAAGAAATAAATTTAAAAACATGAAAAGCTTAGTTGAAGTGTATAACTAATAATATTTAGTTCTATAGTATTTAAGTAATAGTATTTAAGTTCTATAATATAGTCTATGGACATGAATATTGAAGGGATATGCGCAAAGAATGATTAAAGTAGGGTGGTGTTAAGGGAGAAACGCTTATGAGGGAGGAGGATTTTGAACTTTTGAATCCTGTCTTGAAGTAAAGGCCATGGATTTCTGGAAAGCAGGAAGAGAAAGTGAGAAAGTCTGAGATTGATTTAATAGTCTTTTTATGTTTCTTAGTGTTTTTCTTTAATAAATTAGATATATCTACATAAAATTATGCATTTCTCAAAGATCAGAATATTATCCTGGCAACTTGCTATGAGTAGTGCCTAGAACAACGTCACACTAGGTTAGAAAATACATGTTCTCTAGCTGAAAATAGTCAGCTAAATGACAGAAATGCGTAAGAGAGCTAGCGGTCTCTCCTTGCTCGGGCTTAATCCAGTTGACAGGAATCACAGAAAATGTTAACATTTTAATAGGACAATGCTTCTCAAACCTCGACCATGTGATTCAAAATTTTGTGAGTTTTGCCATATCTCATGCTATCTATAGTAAGTACTTATTTAATATTTTTCTTTAATTAAGTCCTGTTCTTAAAAGCCTTTAAAACAGTATAACCAGTGTCACTTGCCATGAATCAAAGTAACCGTGAGAACAAACACAATACAAACCAACATGATTAATTGAAAATAAAATATAAAATAAAATTAATAATAAATATAATCAGCTTACTTTTCCACTATTGATAAGTTTGTCAATAAAAATAATGAAGTTGTTGATTGATTATATAATAGCATAGATTGTTTGTTTGTCACTTGACTAGATAACCCTTAAATAAATAAACAACAGGATTTTATGTCAGGAAAATGATTGCATTATTTTGTTTTGAGGCTAACTAGGAATGAAAATTCCATCTCACATATGTATCTCCTGAAAAAGAGCAAGATATTTTATCCACCTTCTATGATAGGTTTAGATACTAAGAACCAATCTTCTTTTCTTTCTTTTTATATAAGAATTTTATGGGAGTACACAGGTTTTGGTTACATAATTTGCTTTTGTACAGTTTGAGTCAAAGTTATAAGTGTGCTCTTCACCCAGATAGTGTGCATTGTGCCCATTAGATGTGAATTTACCCATCCCTTCCTCCCCTCTCTCACCTACTTGATTTCCTTTCAGTTTTACTTCCATATGTGCACATAGTGTTGATCAATTAGTTCTAATTTAGTATGGAGTACAGGGTGGGTTTTTTTTTTTTCATTCTTTGCTAAGAAGAATGGCCTCCAGTTGCATCCAGGTTGTTACAAAAGATACTAGATAACCATTTTTTTTTAATGGCTGAGCAGTACTCCACCATATATATATACCACATTTTATTAATCCACTCATGTATTGATGGACATTTGGGTTGATTACACATCTTTGCAATTGTGAATTGTGCTGCTATAAACATTTGGGTGCAGGTGTCTTTTTAATAAAACGTCCTTTTTTCCTTTGGGTAAATACCTAGTAGAATTGCTGAATCAAATGGTAGTTCTACTTTTAGTTCTTTGGGGTGCCTCTATACTAATTTCCATAGAGGCTGTACTAGTTTGCAGTCCCACCAACAGTGTATAAGTGTACCTTTCTCTCTGCATCCTCGCCAGCCTCTGTTTTTTGACTTTCATAAGAACCAGTTTTCTAACCATGCTGATATGGGATTCTTTTTCAGTACAATTATATGTAATTATATATAATATTCCAAGAAACCTATGAAACACCCCTTCAAACCTATTCTTCTGAATCTGTCCTATTCACAAACTGTTGTAAACAAGAATTTATTATCCATTCATTTTTTACCACCTGGTTTGGAAAAATATGGATGAACATCTTTTATCAACTATTTCAAATATATCCTCATCATGTTCACCATATTCCCAATCTTCAAGTCAATAATTGATGTCTCTCTCTCTCTTTCTCTCATATCTCATAACCAAATCCATCAGCAATTTGTATAGTCCTTCCTTTGAAATAATATATGCAGACTCCAACCATTTCTTCTCAGATCCACCACTACCACCCTATCCAAGTCACCATCAGTTCCCCTAGGTATTATTATCATAGCCCCCAAACTGGTCTCCTGGCTTCCAGTCTTGCCTCCAGACTCTAAATGCTTACTTAACATACAGTGGTCAAAATTGACCCATAGCATAACCCAAAATCCTTACAATGGTCTATCAAGCCCTACAGAATCTTATTTATTTGTCCCTTTGTCTCCCCACCCCCTGCCATTCTCAATCAAAAGTAAGTTTCTGGAGGTCAGGAATTTTTGTGTTCATTGCTCTGTCACCTGAGCCTAAATCTGTTTTAAGTATGTGTGCAAGAAAAATGTTGGTTGAATATGTAAGTACCTTTTCAGTGAGCTCTTGTATGAATTACTCAGATCTCAGAGTCAAGACAATTCAACACCTTATAGCTTCAGTGTTACTATTTTTTCATCCATGTGATTCATATGCTGTTTTAAGAGAATACTGATGTAAGAAGCATGACTTGTAAGAATAAATTTGTATTGTTCAAATAAAGGATAGATGTGCAAGATATATTCCTATGTTAGTCCTAAGCAGATGCATGGTTGTTTAGGTTAGAAGTTTTATTTGGAAAGCCTTGAAGTTATCTCACACTATGTATAGTCAAGCAATACCTTTAATGTAAATGCTTCTATTCACTTTCTTCTCCTCACAAAACTGAGGAAAAAAGTTGATAACCCAATGGCTTGAACCTAGAGAAATTGACAAATTGAAACTTTTATACCAACTACATCTTCTAAATCTTGAGGCACATCTAAAGTAATTTAATATTTTCCAACAACACAACAAGTAGACTTTATTTTCTAAATTTGGAGGTATGAACTGAAAGAATGCAGGAATAAATAGAAAAATTCAAGATACTAGCAATTAGAATCATTTGTATCACTAATATTTCTGAACAGTTAATACAGGAAGGTTTGTGTTCCTGAGTTTGTGTAAACAGGATTGTCTTGATTCTACCTACATCATCTTCATCCTAAAATAATATTATATATGAAGCTATGGGTTTGATATGTCAGTTATATTTTTATAACACATTAAAATATATACATAACTATTAAAACTTTAAAATTTCCTTCAACACCTGAAATCACTAGTTCCAATTGTGTCACATCCTGGGAAACACTGTCTATGGCAGCACTATCCAAATATATTATAAGTTATAAATGTGAGCCACACATATAATTTTAAATTATTAATATCCACATTTGGAATTGCAAAAAGAAACGGGCAAAATAAATTTTGATAACATAATTTATGTAACCCAATATATCAAAAATACCATTTCAATATGAAATCAATATAAATATTACAAAGGAGATAGCTTAATTTTCTTAGCATGAAGTCTTTGAAATTTGGTGTATATTTTCTACTTGCAGCACATCTTTACTTCCTATCACCAAATACTTCACAAATCCTGGAAATTCCTCCATTAAAACTGAATGTCAGCATCCTGAATTTAATCAGATTATGGTTATGAATATGGAAAGTGGGCATTCTTATCTATATATATATATATTTTTTGGGTGATGGGGTTTCACTATGTTGCCCAGGCTGGTCTCAAACTCCTGATCTTAAATGATTCTCCCACCTTGGCCTCCCAGAGTGCTCAGATTACAGGCATGAGCCTCCATGCCTGGCCTATATTTTTTAACCAGCAAAGTTATCCGATATTTAATTATACATGAAGTATATGGGGCATTTTTTCCTTTGTTTTCTTATTTATTTATTTGTTGTGATAAAATACTGAACATGAGGTCTACCCTTGCAAACTTTTATGTGTAAATAAATTATTGTTAACTGTAGGTACAATATTGCACAAGAGATCTCTAGAACTTATTCATCTTGCTTGATTGGAATTTTATAGTTATCATTTAGTAACTCTCCATTTTTCCCTTCCCCACTAGTCTCTGGCAATAACCATTGTACTCTTTAATTCTAGGAATTTAACTATATTAGATACCTCATGTAAGTGGAATCACTCAGTATTTGTCCTTATGTAACTGGATTATTTCATTTAGCCTAATGTCCCCAAAGTTCATCCATGTTGCCAAATATTGCAGAATTTCCTTTTTTAATGCTGAATCATATTCCATTGTATGTATATACCACATTTTTTTATCCACTCATCTGTCAATGAACATCTAAGTTGTTTCCACTTCTTGGCTATTGTGAATAGTGCTCTCATGAACACAGGAGTACTAATATCATTTCAGAATCATGATTTCAATTCTCTTGGATAAACAACCAAAGTGGGATTGCTGGAGCATAAGGTAGTTCTATTTTTAATTTTTTGTGAAACCTCCATACTCTTTTTCGTAGTATCTGCACCATTTTTTGCATACTTACCATCAGAGTATGAGAGTTCTAATTTTTTTACATTCCTGCCAAAACTAGTCTTTTGTATTTTGAGAGGAGCCATTTTCGCAGGTGTGATGTAGTATTTCATTCTGGTTTTGATTTGTATTTCCCTCATGAATAGTGACATTGAGCCTTTTTTTTATATATACTTGCTGGCCATTGATATGTCTTCTTTGGAGAAGTATCTATTCAAGATCTTAGCCCATTTCTAATTATGTGGCTTATTATACTTTTCATATTGAGTTATAGGAGTTCTGTATATATTTTGGAGATTTCTCTCTTATTGGATATATGGTTTTCAAATTTTTTCTCCCATTCCATAGATTGCCTTTTTACTCTGTTTATTCTTTTTTATTATTATTTTGCTATGCAAAAGCTTTTCAGTTTGATGTAGTTCCACTTGTTTATTTTTGTTGCCTATACTTTTGTTGTCATATGCATGAAATCATTACTAAGACTAATGCTGTGAAGATTTTCTCCTGTGTTTTCTTCTAGGAGTTTTATAAATGAAAATCCTACAGCTAACAGCATGCTCAATGGTGAAAAATTGAAAGCATTTTTCCTAATATCAGAAACAAGGCAAACTTGTTAGTTTGCCTTGTTTCTGATATAGAATAGCAGTTCTATTCCACATAGTACTGGAAGTACTAGCCAAAGCAATCAGATGATAAAAAGAATAAAAGGCATCCAAATAAGAACACAAGAAATAAAATTTCCGTGTTTGTAGATTACATGATATTGTACATAGAAAGTCCTAAAGACTCCATTAAAAAACTGTTAGAATAAATGACTTCGGTAAATTGTAGGATACAAAAATCAGTTGCATTTCAAAACAATGAACTATCTGAAAAGGAAATTAAAAAAAAACAATCCCATTTATAATAATATCAAAAATAATAAAATACCTAGTAATAAACTTACCTAAGGAGGTGAAAAATCTATATACAGAAAACTACAAAATATTGAGAAAAAAAAATTGACACAAATAAATGGAAAAAACATCCATCCCATGTTCATGAATTCAAATACTTAATATGCTAAAATTTTCATACTACCAAAGTGATGTACAGATTTAATGCATTCCCTATTAAAATCCAAATGGCACTTTTTGTAGAAATATATATAAAAAACAATCCTAAATTTGTATGGAATCATAAAAGAACAATCTTAAGAAGGAAGAAAAAAGCTGGAGGCATTACATCTCCTTATTTCAAAATATATTACAAAGCTATAATCATCTAAAGAATATGGTACTGGCATAAAGCAGACATATACACCAATGGAACAGAATAGAGAACTCAGAAAGAAATCCATGTGTATGGTCCATGTGTATGGTCAACTGATCTTTGACAAGGGTGCCAAGAATACCTAAGGGGATAGTCTCTTCAGTAAATAATGTTGGGGAAAATGGATATCCAAATGCAAAAATATAAAAAAATAAAAAATAAAAGAAAGAAAAAAGAAAGAAAAAGAAATTGGACCTTTATCTTATATCATTCTCACAAATCAATTCAAAATGTATTAATGACTTACATGCAAGACCCACAGTTTTTTGTTGGCTTGCTATCCATGCCCTAGTATTAAGTCTCCCAAGTACTCTGGAAATTTCCAGACCATGTATTTCATGTATTTATAAACAAATTTCTTCATATTCTGTATTCTCTGGATTCCTTAACAATTCCTGCTAAGGACACATCTTGAGACTGCTTCACTTCTCTTCTAGTTAACATAATCTCATCCATTGCCCAAATAAGGTAGGTAGTTCTTGGCATGCCAAGCATTTTACTGTGGCCAGGGATCCAAGTACAGTGTTCAGAGTGGCCCTCTCTCCTAACCCAAACCCAAACACACTGTGTGTTCCAAGAGCCTCAATAAGTCTCCCAAAAAACAACTCTTCAACTTTTCACTCTAACCTTTATCTTTGGGGAGACTTGGAACCAGCTTCTCGGATCTGTATAGGACAGATGCAATATGCCGCCAGCCTCTATCATACTCAAAGCATTTTCTTCTTTTTCAGTCAAAAGACAAATTCCTGAAAATAGGTTCCATAGTGTGGAAATGGGAAGCTTGTTTGTCTCTAAGCCACATTTCTGCCAGGGCTGAACTGGGATCAAACAATTCAGATATCTGTCTCACTTTGGTACCATCTTTTTCATTACCAAACCCAGCCACTCATCACCTTTTATCGAGCTAATTACAACTAGTTAGTTGCAAATAATATCCTAGTTAGTCCCTGGACTGCTAGAGTACTTAATATAATTTTATGTATGAAATTTAATGTCTATTGATAAAATCAAATTTATATCTATTCATAAAATTTAAGTCAAAGGACATTTTTTATAGATAAGTCAATTGGCAGGAAAAAAATGCCACCATGGTTTGGTCCAGACAGAGAGGCTTTGCTTCCAACAAGGTTGAAAATCTGAAATAATGCTTTGCATTGTTGCTATTCTATCCTTACCTGAAATGATATTTGATTGTTCTATATTCCAGTGGAAGTCAATTATCCTACTGTATTGTGCTGCATTAATTAAACATTGGAAATAAAATGTCAACATTTCCTTTTAGATTGGTTGTCCATCGGAACTAGTAGAAATAGGCATTGCTAAAAGAAACCCAGCATACAATAAGTAATAAGTAATACAGTAACACAAAGGAATAGAAAATAAGTGGTGTTTTTCTTTCTTGGTTATCATTTGAATAAACACCTTAGTTGGCCTAAGGTGTTTAGTTGGCCTTACTAAATTGACCTAGTTTTATTATTGTTTAAATACTCACATAGCAGATAATGTATATGTTATACAATTAGAAATTGCAAGACAACTAAGTTCATTTTTCTAGGAGATTATAGTTAAGAGTACAATACATTTTTATGTGTCCTAATGATTTAGTTACTTCCTGATTGTGAGTTCACACTAAGACAAAATACCTCTTACAGGTAAGTCTGGAGTCATAGCTTAGGACTTGGACACTGGAGTCAAACTGGCAGAGTTTAAACCTAACTATACTGATTGCTAAATGCAAGACCTTGTACTATTTGCATACCTGTAAATTGTAATAATAAAAATATCTCAAAATTATTTTCAAAAAATGAAAATTAAATGAGTAGATTTTAAATTGATAATATGTGATAGAAAAGAAGAAATTCACCTTAAACACTGAGAAATTTGAATTAAAACACATAGATGTTTAGGCAAGGTAGAACAGTGTGAAGAGAAACTACTTAAAA
The DNA here is from genome assembly GCA_963574885.1 of Lepilemur ruficaudatus. Lineage (NCBI taxonomy): Eukaryota > Metazoa > Chordata > Mammalia > Primates > Lepilemuridae > Lepilemur > Lepilemur ruficaudatus. The sequence goes on from CAUYRT010001939.1 coordinate 38,454, forward strand.
TAAATATCTCTAGAGAATGTATGTGATGATCAACATCTTAGTTCTCTACAAAGTGACTAAAAAACTTGGCATTTTATTGGGACCTAATACATTTGTTTTATAATTTATTACAGGTAAGATACTTAAGAAGGTATTTCAAATAATTCCCCATCAATGTTTTGAGGTATCACAAAGCTTTTCTTAGAGATTGAATCTGGAAAAATTATTTATAATGACTTGATTATAGACTTTGGCTGTAATAAGTTCACTATCAGAAGAGAAACAAATTAGGAGTTTATTAAGCCTTCATGGAAATGTTTGCAGACCAAGGTACCATGAATCTAGCTGCTAGGAATTCATCATATTCTCTGCCCAAGACATTTTGTTTTCTCTCTTTGCCTAATCTACTTCATCCACTTTTATTATAATAAAAAGTGCTTCACAGGAGAATGTCTTGTTATGATAATTTTAAATGTATTGTAACTGTCAGTGTTTTTAATGGACTTTTTGAAATTTTACAATAGTATTGTGAGTTAGAGAGCCTTAAATTAGAAGATCATATTTAGCTCCTTTAGGGTAAGATCAAGTCATGTACCTGTCTGTCTAGCTATCATCTAACACAAAGCAGTAAAGTTGACTGCAATTTGCTTCAATGTGCCCCTTGGTGCCAGGGAGATTTGGGACAATTTCTTGACAGAACAGTTCCCTCTATTAAAATAAATCCTATGGAACAAAAGACCACAGACTAATAATTTCAAAAATAAAAATTACCATTTATGAGAACTACACTATAGGAAGAGAGGGATCACTCACCAGCCAGAAGCTGTAGAAATCCACAGTCTGGTTCTTTAGCATACCAAATACAAACCTTCTTTTGTACATGAGTACCATTAAAACATCTTCCAAGAATTGCCTTGTGCTCAACCGGGAGTGTAATGGGCTCAGTACTCTCAGGGAAAAAAAGAAGACACATGACACCTTGGAAAGAAGGGTAACTCACATGCAGCAGGTGAACCTCTTTGAAGTTTACTAATTATAACTTGATTTATTTACTTGATTTATAACTTAACTTCAGTCAAGAAGAGGTAGAATAATTTGTTCAGTAAAACCACTGAGGTCCTTATGGGAGTCATGAAATTTGTTCAGGGGACTAGAACTTTGAAGATCTGTGAAGATCTATGGTGGTCACAAATTTGCCCAGGGGAAAACATCAATCTCTTTGTTAATTATATTTTAACCATTAGAATATGTGACATGAATTTCTGTTGATTATAAAAGCTAATCTTTTATAAGATTCAAGGATATACTGAAGAAAAATCTTCAGTTCCTCCCACATCATTTTAAGGAAAATGTCCAATACAAGTTGGTCCCACTGTAAGGACTCTATTCTACTTGTAATTTCCTAAAAGTAAATTTACTCTGGTACTGACGTCAAAAATACAGCTCTATCAATGTCACCTTTATGTCAGCAAACAGATTAAATGCTTCTAATATCCAGCATAATGACATTCTGTATGGTCTAGATCACATTTGTGATAGTATATTTGATACAGTTGTAAACCTTGGAAGAATATGCCTGCCTAAGAGAATAGCTTTTTTTCTGGTCTTAAACACATTACAGTTGCCAGTGTAAATCACTTGTCAGTCTATGGCAAATGTAACAGCGTTATAATCTGAAAAAAGGGGAGAAATAAAGTACAGATAATCTTCTTGGCCATTTTCTTGGCACCATCATACATCGGAGACTGACAGGTCCTTCACTTGAGTGACAGGTGTCCTTTGAAATGCCTGTGAATCAGTATCTGTACAGACTGTTGAAATGCATATTTCCATCCTTATCGTAAAGGAATGGATGGGCAAGATAGGTGCTGTTAACATTGCAAATAGCTCCAGAATTATTCATTGTCAGCTCCAGGCAAAGAATACGGGGAAAGTTTTATTATTCACCATGCACAATAGCAGGATGCTTAATGATTCTCGGTTACCTTGGCAGAATTGTCTGTCGACTTCAGGCACTAGCAGTGGGTGACACAGGTCTGGCCAAGTGTTAGAGCAAGATCATACATTCTGGTCCCATTTTAATTTCTAATACATTAATCTTTCCCTCCCAGATGCACAATGAATATTCCATAGACTCTTGTTTGTCAGAAGCTGTCTGGCTTTCATCTATTCAGGTGGTTTCATTGACTGTGAAAGCGTGCTTCAAAGGCCTGATCAGTCAATGACAACTGTCTCACAATAGCATTGAGTAACGCTTTCCTTTTTTCTTTTCAGGCATCTGATAGACAACTTTGACACCTGATCTCTGGGGACCTAATGGAGTCACTCAGAGTTCTTAAGAGACTTCCCTTACTTTATCATTCCAGAAAGAATTGTCACAGGTGAATGTATCGCACTTTCTCAGGAGCTGAACCTGACCCTTGAATCCATCTCATTTGCACTGCAGGTTTCACAATGAAGTAAAATGGATTAAGTTGGCTTAATGCTGTTTTACAAGCAAGCGGAAAGCACTGCACCATTCATTTTTAATTTTAATCCTTTGTCTTAGCCTGCTAATTACTATTGTTTTAAGTTCATTATCCCCGCATGCACATTGTTACTAGTTGGATGCTAATGCTTGTAAGCAGTGTCCTTACTTTGCAGGTATTGACCCTTCAATTGTCGAATTAGTCCATGTCATTGCTGAACAGCCGACTCTGTAATCTACAGTTCTCTCTTTAAAATTTTATTCTTCTCCTGTCTCTAATTAATTAAGCAATAACCCCATTGAAGCATCTTATGCACAGACTCAAGTTCAAAAGCATTAAAAAGGAGAAGCTGAAATTGGGTATGTGATTCCTCAAGTTTCTCTGACAACCTTAAGTCAGAGGAATTCTATGAGACCACATGTTTTGTCTATAAAGCTTGGGAAATATGACCATAAAAAGCAATCTGAGCTATATTTTCTATCTCACCACAACTTTTTTCAAAGTCTCCATCATAAGTACAATTGAGATGCTACAGTAGTACAATTGAGAGCAAAGCATGAGGAAGAAAAGGCATTGCTGAGAAATGACAAAGAGATGAACCAGTCCCAGAATTCAAGAAACTTACTTCTAGGACAGATTGAAATGCCTAACATAATTTCTCATTTCAATGCAAAGATTATCTCCACAATGTCTTCATGGAGTTCAGCCAGCTCTCTGAACACTTTCTGTGAAGGGAACTTTACAACTTTGCAATTGCAAAGTTCTGATTATTACAAGGTTCAGTTTTATTATGAATTGCAATCTACCTCCCGATAACTTCCTGGACATACACACACACACACACACACAGCGACACAGAAAAGACCATGGGCTTTGCTATATAACTATGCTTCAATTATTTGAAGCATATTCACTCCTTACACAATTTATAATGTTCAATAATCCATATATAATTTTTGCTAATGATCTAATGAACCTGGCAGGGGGCACATTTACAGCATATTCAAAAGGCCTTGAGTTTATGTCATGATAAAGCTAAAATCATGAAAATGTCTCTGCTTTGAGTATTGAAAATACAAATGCTTGAAGGTATACATTCAAAAATAGCATTGGTTTATTTACCAATAAATTATCTTTTGATAAATTTTTTAGATGTTATAGAAATTCTAAAAGGGCTAAATAAGTGACCAACATAGGAGTTCAGAGAAAGAAAGCACATGGATTTTAGCAAGGGATGGCAATGGGCCATAAAGGAAGACAGCTGCTGGATGAACAGAGCAGGGGGAGAGCGTATTTGGAAAAAGAGAGGAAAAATTTTGATGGGGGAAAGGCATGAAGCTTTCTTACTTGGGAATAAACAAATCTAAAGTATATGGAGACTTGGGTTATGTGGAAGGAGAAACTAGAACAGGATTCGAATGCAAGGAAAGCCTACCTGAAAGTTACTTTAAAGTTACTACTTTAAAACAAAAACAGGACACACCTGGAAATGGGCAGCGAGGAAGCAAAGAATCATACTAATTCGTCATCACCAGCATGTGTGAAGTGCTTGCTCCACGTCAGGCTCAGTTGAAAGCCCTTCCTGCACGCCCATGTTCAATTTTCATAACAGCCCTAAACACAAGGACTGTGTTTAATCCCCATTTTAAAATTGAGCAAGTAGAAGCTTAGAACTTCTAAGTTCTAAGGAACTTGTGGAAGACAACTGATGATTAAGTGATGGAAGCAGGACTTGGACCCTCATCTTTCTAATTCTAAAATCCATCCCCTAACTCATCATATCCTACCAAATATTCTCTATTATACTTTCCCTTCAACTCAAATCTAGGATGTGGAGGTTCCACAGCAAAACCCTGAAGGTTTTCACAGGTCCCTTTCAAAATTTGCTGTTGCTTCTGGATATGCGTACGTGTGTGCGCGCGCACGCACACACGCGCATGTGCACGCGTGCCAGTGCGTCTATTTGTAATAACACATTGCATTTACAGGGCCCGAGGTTTCCTTGGCAGGCAGCCATTTATTCTCACCTTCTCAAGCTTGTGGCTACAACAGTTGGCATTCTATTTTCCTGCCTGCTCCTTTTAGATATTTCTTCCATCTGATTAGTCATTTAAAATCTTCCTGCAGTGTTTGTTGATCTTCACCTGTTTGTTGCTTTTCCTGTGTTTAGAGGTTAAAATGCTATGTTGGTGTAAGCTTAATAGAGCCTAGCAAGAGATGAATCCACACAACCGTTTGAACTAAGCAGATGGCAAAGTGTAGTTTGAAAATTGAATAGATTAGTGGCATGCCTGCCTAAAAGAAGGAGAAAATTTCAATGGGTTTAATCTATAGACTAAGAGATTCAACATAAAGAGTTAAAGCCTAATTATTCTAATTGTTTAAGAATGATTTTAATAAAAATTTAATTTGCTAACTGCAACTCCAGCATATAATTTAATTGTATCAAATCTCAGAATAAAATTGGTTATTACTGCTAGCAATAACACTTTTAAACAACATATCTCAAAGTCTTGGGAAGGTAGCTTACTTGTGATGTCTAAATGTGTAATTGAATGAACCAGGCCACCTGGATCCCACACACTCTGAATCAAGAACAGCAGGAACTAAATTTTAGGCTATTCAATTTATTGGAAATCACTCAAGGGTGATAAGTGCTCAATATGTATTACAGTAATGCAACACAGAATGACATTTTGGTCAATAATGGGCTGCATATATGATGGTGGTCCCATAAGACTAGGATGGAGCTGAAAAGTTCCTATTGCATAGTGATGTCATAGCCTTTTAACATCATAGTGCAACACATTATTCATGTTTGTGATGATGCTGGTGTAAAAAAACCTACTACTCTTCCAGTTATGTAAAAGTATAGTACATAAAATTATTAATAGCATATACACTTGACAATTATAGTAAATGATTACATTACTGGTTTATGTATTACTATGCTATACTTTTTATCATCACTTTAGAGTATACTCCTACTACTTATTAAAAAAAAGTCAACTATAAAACAGCCTCAGATACATCCTTCAGGAGGTATTCCAGAAGAAGGCATTGTTACCATAGGAGATAACAGCTCCATGCATGCTATTGCCCCTGAAGATCTTCTAGTGAGACAGGATGTAGAGGTGGAAGACAGTGACATTGATGATCCTGACCCTGTACAAGCTCGTAGAATCAGAATATAAAGAAAGAAAATATTTTTGTTTAGTTGTATAATGTGTTTGTGTTTTAAGTTAAATGTTATAAACAAGTCGAAGAGATAAAAACAAAATTTTACCCCATCCCTCAGACCCCATTACCCCATCTGAGGGATGGGGTAAAATTTTGTTTTTATCTCTTCGACTCGTGGATGGGGTGAGCATTGTGGAGGGGAAGGGAATGCTTGAAATGTAGTTGGGAAAGGGAATTAGGGGTCTCAAAAAGGGGAAGGAAATCCCCTAAAATTGAGTTATGTGAATAGCTGTACAACTTGGTAAATTTATTAACAATCATTGAATTGTACACTTAAAATGGAGTAAAGACATGATATGTAAAAAAAAATAAAAAAAGAAAGAAAGAAAAGAAAAAAAAACTAAGGTAAAAAAAAAAAAGTATACTGACAAAGTGAAAGCAATCACTCCCTGATAACTCACAGACTTTCAGGCCTAGGTAACCATCAATCTATTGTTTTGTTTCTATGGATTTAACCATTCTGGACATTTCATATAAATGGAATCATGTAATAGTTGGCCTTTTGTGTCTGGCTTC